>JAENPR010003013.1:0-18135 GCA_018135685.1 Themeda triandra | reverse complement strand
TGAAAGCTCCGGTTTGGTTTTGGTAATTAATGACACTCAACGTTGCTAATGCTTTGCTCTAAGTGTGGTTAGACACATAGCAACGTGACGGTGGATGATGGAGCATGGTGATCACCGTGATGAACATGAAGGGTGTAAAGTGATCGAGCTCCGACGGAGGCCCATGGAGATCAAGGCGAAGGTATAGTTGATAGGGCTTTCCGGTTTGGTGATCAAGACACTATAGAGAGTGTGATCACATTTAGGATCGATAACCGACTATCAAGAGGGGTTTCCTCGGTTCATTCGCGGTCCTAAGTGCCTCTAGTTGTGACTTTGCATGATGCATGAGAGGCTAACTAGAGTGCTAACACTTGTCACCGTGATCTTGAGAAGATACGCTAACTCCGATGCTTGAGAAGTGACCTACTCTGTGGAGTTAGCACCTTGGACAAGTGGTTTGATGATTGGATTGATGACGGTGCGACATCGAAGATCATACAAGAAGGTGAACAAGCCGCAGGGCGCCAGACGCGGGCGCCGGACGCAGGACCTGGGGGCCGGACGCGTCCTGCGCGTTGTGAAGTCGGTGCACGATGGGTGGCTGGGCGCAGAGTCCGTCGGACGCGGCGGCGGACGCGTCCGGCGGCGGCCGGACGCCGACCAGAAAGTTTCTGGTCGAGCTGTCTCTCGCGCGGTCGGTCGCCGGACACGCGGCGGACGCAGGCGTCGGACTCAGGCAAAACACTGTGCAGCGTCCGACGCGTGGTGACGTGGCACGGTTTAAACTCCAACGGTCGGCTGGCCGCGGCGCGCTGAAGAGCGCCGGACGCGTCCGGCGGGCAGCGGCGGACGCGTCCGGCGCGTTTTGGAGCTCCAGCCCGATGGGGTAACGGCTACTTTCGTGGGGGGGTCTATAAATAGACCATTGGCCGGCTTGGGGTCGCTCTCTTCGCCACTTCTACACACTTGAGCATACTTTGAGCTAGAGAGACACTCCCCCACTCATCTCTTTGATTCCTTTGCTAATCTTGAGAGAGATTTGAGTGAGAACAAGTGATTTGCATTGAGAGTTGCATCTAGAGGCACTTGTTCATCGAGTGAGCTGCGGATTCTTGTTACTCTTCGGTGATTCCCATCACCGTAGACGGTTTGGAGCAGCGGGTGGTGGTTGAGCTCGACTTGGTGATTGTTCGAGGCCACACCGGGTTCTTGTGAGGGGTTCTTGATCCTTCCCCGCGGGAGTTCGCGAAAGGATACTCTAGTGGATTGCTCGTGGCTTGTGGGTCCTTGTCTTGTGTGGAGATTGCGGCTCCCCATTGGGGTTTTTGGCACCGAGCCAATTGAGCGGGCAACTCACCAAGCAAGTGTATCGCCACAACGAGGAGTAGCTTGCCGGGAAGCAAGTGAACCTCGGTAAAAAATAATTGTGTTGATTTGTGATTGCCGAGGCTTCGACCTCCTTGTGATTGTGCTTGAGCTCTCTAGGTGATTGGCTTCTACACCGGTGATTGGCTATCTTCTACTCTTCGCGGTATAATCTTTGATCATATCTTTACCTTTCGCAAAATAGAATTGCTTGTTGTGGTCGGTCGGGAACCACTCATTGTGTAGCTTAAATCCCATGGGTAGAATTGCTTGGTTGGTTTCGGTGAACCGACATTGTGTAGTTTGATCACCGTTGTTGTGTGTACAATTGAGTTGAGTAGCCTTGCATGATAGGACGGCTTGCTTAGAGTAGTCGAAGCACTTGCTTTGCTCATTTGCCGCCTCGCTATCTAATTGGGTTGTCTAGTGTTCTTGCTAGAAATTTTATTAGGCTATTCACCCCCCCCCTCTAGCCATTGTGACCTTTCACGTGGTATCGGAGCCGGGCACCGTTTGTTTGAGTTGGATTAACATCCTACGGTGAAGCAATGGCTATGGTTATGCATATCAACAACACCAAGAAGGCACCATCATTTCGAGGTGATGACTATGCCAAATGGAAGCTCAAGATGAAGAGTCATCTCAAGTCAATCAACCTTGAGGTGTGGAAAGTTGTGGAAACAAAGTTTGAGCTTGTTGAGGGTGCGGTGCCAACACCGGCCGAAGAGAAGAAGCAACAAGCAAATGACATTGCCGTGAGTGCTTTCCATGAGGCACTTGATGATAAAGCTTTTGAGCTCATCAAGAACCTTGAGATTGCTCATGACATTTGGAAGAAGCTAGAAGAAGCTTACGAGGGCACCGAAAGTGTCAAGACCGCAAGAGCCTACATGTTGCAAGAGAAGTTTGCAAGCTTCTCAATGAAGGAGGATGAGAGTGTGCAGGAGATGTTTCATAGGCTCCAAGTCATTGTCAATGAGCTCAAGGGACTTGGGGAAGAGATCAAGGACTCTCAATTCTCCACCAAGTTCATGAGGTGTCTTCCCAAGAGATTTGATATGTTGAAGACCGCCATGGTGAAGACAACAATGAAGGAGAAGCCAACTCCTAACCAAGTTCTTCAAGAGATAATGGCCGATGATGAGTTTAGAGAAGATCATGAGAAGGAAGAGTTGGTGAAGAAGAAGAAGAAGGAGAATGAGAAAAAGGATGATGACAAGAAGAGCGTGGCATTCAAGGCCACATCATCCAAGAGCAAGGGCAAGAAGAAGAAAGAAGAGTCATCAAGTGAAGATGAACCATGCTCTAGCTCAAGTGGGCAAGAAGAAGAAGTGAGTGAACAAATGGCACTCCTTGTGAAGAGAATGGGAAGCTCATGAAGAAGGGGTACCGGTCCAAGAGCAAGAGAAGCTCATCCAAGTCAAGTGACCGTCCCATGAAGTGCTTCCGGTGCAATAGCAAGGATCATCTCATTGCCAACTGTCCCTATGCAAGTGATGATGAAGATGCCATGAGGAAAGAGAGGAAGAAGCAAGAGAAGAAGAAGGAGGAGAAAGACTCCTTTCACAAGAAGAAGAAGGGTGAATCTCATGTGGCAACTTGGGAGAGTGATTCATCTTCCTCAAGTGATGAAGATGATGATTCTAAGAAGAAGAAGAAGGGGCACGCAAGCATTGCCATTCAAGAGAAGCTTTCTCTATTTGGTGCTCCATCGTCTTGCTTCATGGCCAAGGCCACTAAGGTAAAACCTCCTCCCGATAGTGATGATGAAAGTGATGATGATGATGACACCACAAAAGAAGAACTATGGGTCATGCTTGAGGATTGCAAAGGTGCTTTCAATGACTCTAGGAAAGAATGTAGGGGCTTGCGCAAGGACAAACAAAACCTTGAGCAAGAACTTATGGAGTTGAGGGCGTCTTATGAGAGTCTAAAGGTAGACCATAAGAAGCAAGAGATTGCTCACTCCAAGCTTGAAAAGGCTCATTCTTCTCTAGTTGAGAAGCAAGAGAAAGTGCAATCACAAGTGGTGATCATAGAAAAGAAAAATGTGTCCACATCATGTGATTCACTTAATGATTCAATTGTTGTTGCATCACTTGGCCCTTCATGCTCTTATGCCTCTACTTCATCTAGTAGTGTTAGTCATGCTTGTGATTCTACACTAGTAGTTGAGAATGAGTCTCTTAAGAAGGAAGTCAAGGAGCTCAATCACACCTTGGCTAAGGCTTATGGTGGTGAGGACCGCTTGCTTATGTGCTTGGGTAGCCAAAGAGCTTCTCTCTACAAAGAGGGATTGGGCTATACCCCAAGAAAGGCAAGGCCGCTTTTGCTCCTCACAAGACTAGTTTTGTGAAGAACAATGGTAGCTATTGCAAGAGTTGCAAGCAAGTTGGTCATCTAGAGCATGCATGCAAGAACAAGAACACTAATGCCTCCTCTTACAAGTTGAGTGCTTCTTACATGCTTGTTAAGAGTGAGAGTGGTGTGAGTGCTAGATTCATTGGCACACCATGGATGAGCTCAAAGAAGAAAGCTATTTGGGTGCCAAAGACTCTAGTGACTAACCTTCAAGGACCCAAGCAAAAATGGGTACCTAAAGCTTGATGTCTTCTTGTAGGTCAATTACAAAGCCGGAGGGAGGCATTGGGTGCTTGATAGTGGTACATCAAATCATATGACCAGTGAAGATAGTATGTTCAAATCACTTGACAAGAATGACAATGGTGGATTCAACTCCATCACATTTGGTGACAATAGCAAGGGTGATGTCATGGGGCTT
Source organism: Themeda triandra (assembly GCA_018135685.1). Classification (NCBI taxonomy): domain Eukaryota; kingdom Viridiplantae; phylum Streptophyta; class Magnoliopsida; order Poales; family Poaceae; genus Themeda; species Themeda triandra. The sequence goes on along the minus strand of JAENPR010003013.1, from coordinate 14,006 downwards.
GGAAAGGTTGCAATTTCCAATGAGAAGGATCTCTCCAATGTGTTGCTAGTTGATACTTTGAACTTCAATCTTTTGTCGGTGGCACAATTGTGTGATCTTGGCTACAAGTGCATATTTGATGACAAGCATGTTGAGGTAGTGAGCAAGGATCAAGCAAATATCATCTTCAAGGGATTTAGGCATGGAAGCTTGTACTTGGTGGATTTCAATGCTAGTGAAGCTCAACTCTCATCATGTTTGATTGGCAAGTCAAGCAAGGGATGGCTATGGCATAGGCGCCTAGGTCATGTTGGCATGAAGCAATTGAATAAGTTGGTGAAGCATGATCTAGTGAGAGGATTGAATGATGTCACATTTGAGAAGGATAGACCTTGTAGTGCATGTCAAGCCGGCAAGCAACATGGGAACTCACATCCCAAGAAGAATGAGATGTCAACTTCAAGAGCATTTGAGTTGTTGCACATGGACTTGTTTGGCCCAACTCACTACACATCAATTGGGGGCAACAAGTATGGTTTTGTGATTGTGGATGATTACACAAGATACACTTGGGTGTTCTTCCTCTATGACAAGAGTGAAGTCTATGATCTATTCAAGTCATTTGTCAAGAGGGTGCAAATGAGTTTGACACTACCATCAAGAAGATAAGAAGTGATAATGGGAGTGAATTCAAGAACACAAGAGTTGAAGAGTTGTGTGATGAGCTTGGAATTGTGCATCAATTCTCACCAACCTACACTCCTCAATCAAATGGTGTGGTTGAAAGGAAGAATAGGACCTTGATTGAGATGGCAAGAACCATGCTACTTGAGTACAATGTGAGTGAGAAGTTTTGGAGTGATGCCATCAACACGGCTTGCTACTATAGCAACCGCCTCTATTGCCATGGGAAGTTAGAGAAGACTCCATATGAAATCTTGAATGGAAGGAAGCCCAATATTGCTTACTTTCGGGTCTTTGGTTGCAAGTGCTACATACTCAAGAAGGGGCAAAGACTTGGCAAGTTTGACAAGAGATGTGATGAGAGATTTCTTCTTGGCTACTCTACTTCTAGCAAGGCTTATAGAGTGTGGAACTTGGCTAGTGGGCTAGTTGAAGAGGTCCATGATGTTGAATTTGATGAAACCCAAGGCTCTCAAGTTGGAGATCAAAATCAAGAAGATGTGGGTGGAGATCAATTGAGCAATGCAATGAGACACATGGACATTGGTGACATTAGGCCGAGGCAAGTGGATGATGGTGATGAAGTGCAAGTGCCAACTCAAGTGGTGATAGAAGATTCCAATGAGGCAAGCTCAAGTGGTACTCAACATGAAGATCAAGATTAAGGTCAAGCAAGCAATGCAAATGAGCTAGTTCTTCAACCTTCTCACATTGCAAGAGATCATCCTCTAGATCATATAATTGGTGATATTCAAAGAGGTGTGCAAACAAGATCAAGATTGACTAGCATATGTGAGCACTACTCCTTTGTATCATTCATTGAGCCAACCAAGATTGATGAGGCATTGAAGGATCCGGATTGGATAAATGCCATGCATGAGGAATTGAACAACTTCACTAGAAATGAAGTTTGGGAACTTGTTGAGAGGCCAAAGAAGGACAATGTGATTGGAACCAAGTGGGTCTTCAAGAACAAGCAAGATCAAGATGGCTTAGTGGTGAGAAACAAAGCAAGACTAGTGGCTCAAGGTTACACACAAGTTGAGGGTCTTGACTTTGGAGAAACATATGCACCGGTGGCAAGATTGGAGGCAATTAGAATCTTATTAGCCTATGCTTGTGCTCACAACATCAAGCTCTATCAAATGGATGTAAAGAGTGCATTTCTCAATGGTTTCATCAATGAGGAAGTGTATGTTGCACAACCTCCCGGTTTTGAGGATGACAAGAAGCCCAACCATGTCTACAAACTCAAGAAGGCTTTGTATGGTTTGAAGCAAGCTCCAAGGGCATGGTATGAAAGATTGAGAGACTTTCTCATCTCCAAAGGGTTCAAGATGGGCAAGGTGGACACCACTCTCTTCACCAAGAAGATAGAAGATGATTTGTTTGTGTTGCAAATCTATGTGGATGATATCATCTTTGGTTCAACCAATCAAGATTTTTGTGAAGAGTTTGCCAAGATGATGGATAGTGAGTTTGAGATGTCAATTCTTGGAGAGTTAAGCTACTTCCTTGGTCTTCAAATCAAGCAAATGAAGAATGGCACCTTTGTGAGTCAAGGCAAGTACATCAAGGACATGATCAAGAAGTTTGGGTTGCAAGATGCTAAGGCCATTAGTACACCTATGGGAACCAATGGTGGCTTGGACATTGATGATAGTGGCAAGATGATTGAGCAAAAGCTATATAGATCAATGATTGGAAGCTTACTATATGTGACCGCTTCAAGGCCGGATGTCATGTTTAGTGTATGCATGTGTGCAAGATTTGAAGCTTCTCCAAGAGAGAGTCACTTGACGGCAACCAAGAGGGTGTTGAGATACTTGAAGGGTACCCAAGATGTTGGTCTACGGTATCCCAAGGGGTCAAGCTTTGAGTTGATTGGATACTCCGACTCCGACTATGCCGGTTGCAAGATTGATAGGAAGAGCACAAGTGGAACATGCCAAGTGCTAGGAAGATCTCTTGTGTCATGGTCTTCAAAGAAGCAAAATAGTGTAGCACTTTCCACCGCCGAAGCCGAATATATTAGTGCGGGGAATTGTTGTGCACAATTGCTATGGATGAAAGCCACCTTGAAGGACTATGGGATCAAGTTCAAGCATGTGCCTTTGTTTTGTGACAATGAAAGTGCAATCAAGATGACAAACAATCCGGTTCAACATTCAAGAACCAAGCACATTGATGTGAGGCACCACTTCATAAGAGATCATCAACAAAAGGGTGATATTAGCATTGAAAGCATTGGCACCGAAGATCAACTAGCCGACATATTCACCAAGCCTCTTGATGAGAAAAGATATTGCAAATTGAGGAATGAGTTGAACATACTTAGCTTCTCCAACATGGATTGATGCACCCCATATATGACATGCCTCTCCTCCAACATAGCAAGGTAAAGTTGGTTGTTGCATTTCATGCATCCTTTGCTAGTTGTGTAGACATGTATACATGTGCATCTTGCTAGGCTCATTCATTGCAAATCAAATGAATTTGAAGGATATATGGCACCACTATTGTTTCTATGCTTGATTTGATCTAGTGGTGGCATATGACTTGTTTGTGAGCTTGTAAACCTAGTGTTGAATCTTTAGCACTTGCTCATGATATGTATCTCAACATGGTCAAGATAACCCTTATTCTTATGAGGTGTGAAGAAGCTTGCCCTTGGTTCAAACCGAGATACATTTTCTAGGCATGTGGTTTAAGATTTGGCCATAGTTGATTGACTTGTTTCTCTCATCTTATGCACCCTTCTTGGTCATTGATGACAAAGGGGGAGAAGAAAGTATACACCTAGGGGGAAAAGTTTACACCTAGGGGGGAGAAATAAGTCACAAAGAGAAATGGAAGGGGATCAATTTTTTGTGATATGACCCAACCATGAGCACACAAATAGGGGGAGCAAGCTCATAGACTATTTGTTGCATATTGTGTGTGCATTCATGATGATATGGAGCATTGCAAGCTAAATTCAATATTCATGCTTGTTTGGTGTATTGCTAGTATAGAACTTGATTGATGAAATGAAGTACTAGCATGCCTAGGTGGTCTCTAGACATAGAGTTTCTCTTGTCCAAGTACCTTGCTTATAATGTGATCTCATGAGGTATCTTGAGTTTTGATGGATGTCTAGATTCCCATGGTGCTAAGGAAGGTTTATTATCGCACTCCGATTGGTATCACGCTTCAAAGGTCAATTCTCTAAACCTTAGTACCATTTTGGTTGTGGTAACTTTCACAAAAGTTTCATCTATGCATGTGTGCTTGTAAATCGACCAAACATTTGATGCACACATGTAGGGGGAGCTACCACTACCAAAACCGGAATTGAAATGCTTGTCCAATCCAAGATTCTTGATCAAAATGTCTTGGGCAAGCAATTCAATTTCATATTGAATTCAATTTCCATATCTTTGTGAGTTTGTGAAGGGGTTGTCATCAATTACCAAAAAGGGGGAGATTGAAAGCTCCGGTTTGGTTTTGGTAATTAATGACACTCAACGTTGCTAATGCTTTGCTCTAAGTGTGGTTAGACACATAGCAACGTGACGGTGGATGATGGAGCATGGTGATCACCGTGATGAACATGAAGGGTGTAAAGTGATCGAGCTCCGACGGAGGCCCATGGAGATCAAGGCGAAGGTATAGTTGATAGGGCTTTCCGGTTTGGTGATCAAGACACTATAGAGAGTGTGATCACATTTAGGATCGATAACCGACTATCAAGAGGGGTTTCCTCGGTTCATTCGCGGTCCTAAGTGCCTCTAGTTGTGACTTTGCATGATGCATGAGAGGCTAACTAGAGTGCTAACACTTGTCGCCGTGATCTTGAGAAGATACGCTAACTCCGGTGCTTGAGAAGTGACCTACTCTGTGGAGTTAGCACCTTGGACAAGTGGTTTGATGATTGGATTGATGACGGTGCGACATCGAAGATCATACAAGAAGGTGAACAAGCCGCAGGGCGCCAGACGCGGGCGCCGGACGCAGGACCTGGGGGCCGGACGCGTCCGGCGCGTTGTGAAGTCGGTGCACGATGGGTGGCTGGGTGCAGAGTCCGTCGGACGCGGCGGCGGACGCGTCCGGCGGGGCCGGGGACGCGCACCCGAAAGTTTCGGCTCCGCGTGCTCGTGTGCGTGGCTCGCCGGACACGCGGCGGACGCAGGCGCCGGACTCAGGCAAAACACTGTGCAGCGTCCGACGCGTGGTGACGTGGCACGGTTTAAACTCCAACGGTCGGCTGGCCGCGGCGCGCTGAAGAGCGCCGGACGCGTCCGGCGGGCAGCGGCGGACGCGTCCGGCGCGTTCTGGAGCTCCAGCCCGATGGGGTAACGGCTACTTTCATGGGGGGGTCTATAAATAGACCATTGGTCGGCTTGGGGTCGCTCTCTTCGCCACTTCTACACACTTTAGCATACTTTGAGCTAGAGAGACACTCCCCCACTCATCTCTTTGATTCCTTTGCTAATCTTGAGAGAGATTTGAGTGAGAACAAGTGATTTGCATTGAGAGTTGCATCTAGAGGCACTTGTTCATCGAGTGAGCTGCGGATTCTTGTTACTCTTCGGTGATTCCCATCACCGTAGACGGTTTGGAGCAGCGGGTGGTGGTTGAGCTCGACTTGGTGATTGTTCGAGGCCACACCGGGTTCTTGTGAGGGTTCTTGATCCTTCCCCGCGGGAGTTTGCGAAAGGATACTCTAGTGGATTGCTCGTGGCTTGTGGATCCTTGTCTTGTGTGGAGATTGCGGCTCCCCATTGGGGTTTTGGCACCGAGCCAATTGAGCGGGCAACTCACCAAGCAAGTGTATCGCCACAACGAGGAGTAGCTTGCCGGGAAGCAAGTGAACCTCGGTAAAAAATAATTGTGTTGATTTGTGATTGCCGAGGCTTCGACGTCCTTGTGATTGTGCTTGAGCTCTCTAGGTGATTGGCTTCTACACCGGTGATTGGCTATCTTCTACTCTTCGCGGCGGTATAATCTTTGATCATATCTTTACCTTTCGCAAAGTAGAATTGCTTGTTGTGGTCGGTCGGGAACCACTCATTGTGTAGCTTAAATCCCGTGGGTAGAATTGCTTGGTTGGTTTCGGTGAACCGACATTGTGTAGTTTGATCACCGTTGTTGTGTGTACAATTGAGTTGAGTAGCCTTGCATGATAGGACGGCTTGCTTAGAGTAGTCGAAGCACTTGCTTTGCTCATTTGCCGCCTCGCTATCTAATTGGGTTGTCTAGTGTTCTTGCTAGAAATTTTATTAGGCTATTCACCCCCCTCTAGCCATTGTGACCTTTCAAGTCTTTTGTCAAGAGGGTGCAAATGAGTTTGACACTACCATCAAGAAGATAAGAAGTGACAATGGGAGTGAATTCAAGAACACAAGAGTTGAAGAGTTGTGTGATGAGCTTGGAATTGTGCATCAATTCTCACCAACCTACACTCCTCAATCAAATGGTGTAGTTGAGAGCAAGAATAGGACCTTGATTGAGATGGCAAGAACTATGCTACTTGAGTACAATGTGAGTGAGAAGTTTTGGAGTGATGCCATCAACACGGCTTGCTATTATAGCAACCGCCTCTATTGCCATGGGAAGTTAGAGAAGACTCCATATGAAATCTTGAATGGAAGGAAGCCCAACATTGCTTACTTTCGGGTCTTTGGTTGCAAGTGCTACATTCTCAAGAAGGGGCAAAGACTTGGCAAGTTTGACAAGAGATGTGATGAGGGATTTCTTCTTGGCTACTCTACTTCTAGCAAGGCCTATAGAGTGTGGAACTTGGCTAGTGGGCTAGTTGAAGAGGTTCATGATGTTGAATTTGATGAAACCCAAGGCTCTCAAGTTGGAGATCAAAATCAAGATGATGTAGGTGGAGATCAATTGAACAATGCAATGAGGCACATGGACATTGGTGAAATTAGGCCGAGGCAAGTGGATGATGATGATGAGGTGCAAGTGCCAACTCAAGTTTTGATAGAAGACTCCAATAAGGCAAGCACAAGTGGTACTCAACATCAAGATCAAGATCAAGGTCAAGGAAGCAATGCAAATGAGCTAGTTCTTCAACCTTCACACATTGCAAGAGATCATCCTCTAGATCATGTTATTGGTGACATTCAAAGAGGTGTACAAACAAGATCAAGATTGGCTAGCATATGTGAGCACTACTCCTTTGTGTCATTCATTGAGCCAACAAAGATTGATGAGGCATTGAAGGATCCGGATTGGATAAATGCCATGCATGAGGAATTGAACAACTTCACTAGGAATGAAGTTTGGGAGCTTGTTGAGAGGCCAAAGAAGCACAATGTGATTAGAACCAAGTGGGTCTTCAAGAACAAACAAGATCAAGATGGCTTGGTAGTGAGGAACAAAGCAAGACTAGTGGCACAAGGGTACACACGAGTAGAGGGTCTTGACTTTGGAGAGACATATGCACCGGTGGCAAGATTGGAGGCAATTAGAATCCTATTAGCCTATGCTTGTGCTCCCAACATCAAGCTCTATCAAATGGATGTGAAGAGTGCATTTCTCAATGGCTTCATCAATGAGGAAGTGTATGTTGCACAACCTCCCGGTTTTGAAGATGACAAGAAGCCCAACCATGTCTACAAGCTCAAGAAGGCATTGTATGGCTTGAAGCAAGCTCCAAGGGCATGGTATGAAAGATTGAGGGACTTTCTCATATCCAAAGGCTTCAAGATGGGAAAGTTGACACCACTCTCTTCACCAAGAAGATAGAAGATGACTTGTTTGTGTTGCAAATCTATGTGGATGACATTATCTTTGGGTCAACCAACCAAGTCTTTTGTGAGGAGTTTGCAAACATGATGGCTAGTGAGTTTGAGATGTCCATGCTTGGAGAGTTAAGCTACTTCCTTGGTCTTCAAATCAAGCAAATGAAGAATGGCACCTTTGTGAGTCAAGGCAAGTACATCAAGGACATGATCAAGACGTTTGGGTTGCAAGATGCTAAGGCTATTAGTACACCTATGGGAACCAATGGTGGCTTGGACATTGATGATAGTGGCAAGATAATTGAGCAAAAACTATATAGATCAATGATTGAAAGCTTGCTATATGTGACCGCTTCAATGCCGGATGTCATGTTTAGTGTGTGCATGTGTGCAAGATTTCAAGCTTCTCCAAGAGAGAGTCACTTGACGGCAACTAAGAGGGTGTTGAGATACTTGAAGGGTACTCAAGATGTTGGTCTATGGTATCCCAAGGGGTCAAGCTTTGAGTTGATTGGATACTCGACTCGACTATGCCGGTTGCAAGATTGATAGGAAGAGCACAAGTGGAACATGCCAAGTGCTAGAAAGATCTCTTGTGTCATGGTCCTCAAAGAAGCAAAATAGTGTGGCACTTTCTACCGCCGAAGCCGAATATATTAGTGCGGGGAATTGTTGTGCACAATTGCTATGGATGAAAGCCACCTTGAAGGACTATGGGATCAAGTTCAAGCATGTGCCTTTGTTTTGTGACAATGAAAGTGCAATCAAGATGACAAACAATCCGGTTCAACATTCAAGAACCAAGCACATTGATGTGAGGCACCACTTCATTAGAGATCATCAATAAAAGGGTGATGTTAGCATTGAAAGCATTGGCAATCAAGATCAACTAGCCGATATATTCACCAAGCCTCTTGATGAGAAGAGATATTGCAAGTTGAGGAATGAGTTGAACATACTTAGCTTTTCCAACATGGATTGATGCACCCCATATATATGACATGCCTCTCCTCCAACATAGCAAGGTAAAGTTGGTTGTTGCATTTCATGCATCCTTTGCTAGTTGTGTAGACATGTATACATGTGCATCTTGATAGGCTCATTCATTGCAAAACAAATGAATTTGAAGGATATATGGCACCACTATTGTTTCTATGCTTGTTTTGATCTAGTGGTGGCATATGACTTGTTTGTGAGCTTGTGAACCTAGTGTTGAATCTTTAGCACTTGCTCATGATGTGTATCTCAATATGGTCAAGATAACCCTTATTCTTATGAGGTGTGAAGAAGCTTGCCCTTGGTTCAAACCGAGATACATTTTCTAGGCATGTGGTTTAGATTTGTCCATAGTTGATTGACTTGTTTCTCTCATCTTATGCACCCTTGTTGGTGATTGTTGACAAAGGGGGAGAAATAAGTCACAAAGAGCAATGGAAGGGGATCAATTTTTATGATATGACCCAACCATGAGCACACAAATAGGGGGAGTAAGCTCATAGACTATTTGTTGCATTTGTATGTGCATACATGTTGATATGGAGCATTGCAAGCTAAATTCAATATTCGTGCTTGTTTGGTGGATTGCTAGTATAGAACTTGATTGATGAAATGAGAGTACTAGCATGCATAGGTGGTTTCTAGACATAGAGTTTCTCTTGTTCAAATACCTTGCTTATAATGTGATCTCATGAGGTATTTTGAGTTTTGATGAATGTCTAGATTCCCATGGTGCTAAGGAAGGTTTATTATCGCACTCCGATTGGTATCACGCTTCAAAGGTCAATTCTATAAACCTTAGTACCATTTTGGTTGTGGTAACTCTCACACGAAGTTTTATCTATGCATGTGTGCTTGAAAATCGACCAAACATTTGATGCACACATGTAGGAGGAGCTACCACTACCAAAACCGAATTGAAATGCTTGTCCAATCCAAGATTCATGATCAAAATGTCTTGGGCAAGCAATTCAATTTCATATTGAATTCAATTTCCATATCTTTGTGAGTTTGTCGAGGTTGTCATCAATTACCAAAAGGGGGAGATTGACAGCTCCGGTTTGGTTTTGGTAATAAATGACACTCAACGTTGCTAATGCTTTGCTCTAAGTGTGGTTAGACACATAGCAACGTGACGGTGGATGATGGAGTATGGCGATCACGGTGACGAACATGGTGGATGTGAAGTGATCGTGCTCCGACGGATGCCCATGGAGATCAAGGCGAAGGTATACTTGATAGGGCTTTCCGGTTTAGTGGTCAAGACACTTAGCGAGTGTGACCACATTTAGGATCGATAACCGACTATCAAGAGGGGTTTCCTCGGTTCATTCGCGGTCCTAAGTGCCTTTAGTTGTGACTTTGCATGATGCATGAGAGGCTAACTAGAGAGCTAACCCTTGCGCGACATTTCATGAGTGAAATGCTAACTCCAAGGCTTGAGTTCGACATCTACACATGGTGGAGTTAGTGCACAAGGCAAGGGAACTTGTTTGGATCAATTTGGAGCAAATTTGATACATGAAATGACGAAGAGAACAGCGCCGGACTCTGGCGGCGAGGGCGCCGGACGCCGGGCTGTGTCCGGCGGTGTTGTACCTGTGCGTGCGCGTGGCCTGGACTGTGTTGGCCAGCACCGGACGCTCCTGGAGCTCCACGCCGGACGCCGGGCTGAGCTGCAGACGCACTCCAGTGGCCCTGTCTTCGCGCGCGCTCGGCGGATGCACGAAGGGTGAAGCGCAGGACGCACTGGAGACGCTCTTGGGCAGCGTCCGGCGCGGTCGGCTCGAGCGCGAGGGAGGAGAAGTCCATGGCGCCGGACGCGCTTGCTGCTCTTGCTCCGGACTCGGCCCGAGTGGACTTCAGCGTCCGGCGTACGCAAGGACGACACGTGGGCAAGTCTTCGTCGCGCAGGCAGCCGGGGCAACGGCACCACAGCGCCGGACGCTCTGGACGACTCCCGCCGGACGCTGGCTGGCTCAGAGGACGCGGTCCAGTAACTTCTTTGTGAAGGACACAGCGGCGGACGCACGTTTTCGGGCGGAGGCGGACGCGGCGGCGGACGCTCAGCTGGCAGTGGTTCAAACGGCTTCAACGGTCGGCTTGCGACAAGGTCAAGGGCGCCGGACGCATCCGGCGCAAGGCGTAGGACGTGTCCTGCGCAGTGCAATTGAGGGATTCCGAGGACCAACGGCTCTATTTCGACTTGGGGTCTATAAATATGAGGTTGGCCGGCCATGGGAGCTCTCTATTGCCCATTCTAACACTCTTGAGCATACTTTGAGCTAGAGACACTCCTCCCCACTCATCTCTTTGGTTCCCTTGCCATTCTTGAGAGAGATTTGATGAGAACAAGTGATTTGCATTGAGAGTTGCATCTAGAGGCACTTGTTCATCGAAAGAGCTGCGGATTCTTGTTACTCTTGATTCCGTCACGCCAAGACGGTTTGGAAAAGCGGGTGGTGGTTAGAACTCGACTTGGTGATTGTTCGAGGCCACATCGGGTTCTTGTGAGGGTTCTTGATCCTTCCCCTCGGAGTTCGCGAAAGGATACTCTAGTGGATTGCTCGTGGCTTGTGGATCCTTGTCTTGTGTGGAGATTGCGGCTCCCCATTGGGGTCTTTGGCACCGAGCCAATTTAGCGGGCAACTCACCAAGCAAGTGCATCGCCACAACGAGGAGTAGCTTGCCGGGAAGCAAGTGAACCTCGGTAAAAAATCATTGTGTTGATTTGATTGCCGAGGCTTCGACCTCCTTGTGTTTGTGATTGGGCTTCTCTAGGTGATTGGCGTCTACACCGTGATTGGCTATCTTTTACTCTTTCGTGACGGTATAATTTCCCATCTCTCTTTACTTACCGCAAAGTAGAATTGCTTGTTGTGGTCTGGTCCGGGAACCACTCTTTGTGTAGTTTAAATCCCGTGGGTAGATTTGCTTGGTTGGTTTCGGTGAACCGACATTGTGTAGCTTGATCACCATTGTTGTGTTTGCGTTTGAATTGAGTAGCTTTGCTTGGTAGGACGGCTTGCATAGAGTAGTTGAAGCATTTGCTTTGCACATTTGCCGCCTTGCTATCTAATTGGGTTGTCTAGTGTTCTTGCTAGAAATTTTATTAGGCTATTCACCCCTCTAGCCATTGTGACCTTTCGCACACGGTCCGCCGGCCGCTCTGAAACGCCCACGCAATATTTTGCTAGGGGATGCGGGCTGCACACGGCTTTAATGTATTCCTTCCTGTAGGTTGCGCCCGCTCTGCTGCAGGACGGCCGCTCTGTGGCCTCCCCACCACAACCGACCAGGAACAACTGGTGGTCTGATTGCGTTGACGCCGAGTTCTTCGCCGAGCGCGACGTGGGCGCCGCGCAGACAGCTTCCGTGCACACTGCTTCCCCTCCCCCCGGCGCTCGGCCGTTCTCCCCGTGTGGGTCGGAGGGGGGCGGCCCCGGGATGTGATGCGCCCTGGGCCGTCGCAGCTGCCACGCCGGAGCAAGAGGAGCTTGTTCTGGCGTCCGACGCCACCGCCTCAGCCGCCACGCCGGATTCCTCCAATCCCACCTCTGCAGCTGATGCACCTGAGCCCCTGGAGCCCGTGGTAGAGGCGGACACCTCCGCGCCGCATTCAGGCTCGGCGTCACCGCTGGACCCGGCGGCTGAGGCAGCGGCTTTTGTGGCGTCCTTGAGTCAGCCACTCGATGACCCGATCCTGCAGACAACCCCTCGGGCACATGTTCCCCGAGGGCGGACGATCAGGAGGATGGTGATCCCTTGCCTCGCCGGAGCGCGCGACTGCGGCTAAGGCACCCTTCCCGCGCCAAAGCCGGACTTGCGTGCTAAATGGCCCTCACAAACCAGCGGGACCCGGCCGCCCGGTGAACAATGTGTCAAGCCAAGATGTTCATGACGAGTTCCGAGAAGGCATACAAGGCGGCAAGCATATCGCGATGGTGCGAGTGCTGCGGCACGTTCTCTTTCCCGGCCGGGGCGGCCGCAGGGCGCGTGGCGCGCCGACTGCGGTTTAGCCGCTCGGCTCTCAGTGGTGGATCCTCCACGTTTCCTTAATGAGTGTAAACCATATGATTGTCTGGAATGCGCGTGGGCTGAACATGAGAGCTCACCGCAACGCTGTTCGCACCATCGTCAACAATCATCGTGCGTCCCTAGTGTGTATCCAAGAGTCCAAGCTTGTTGTCTTTGATGTAAGATTGAACAATGAATTAGTTGGTTCCGACTACGACTTCCGGTTGTGGGAGTAGTAGGTGGCGTGATCACCTGCTGGAGGCGGGATTTGTGGGAAGGCACGGCTGCCTCGGTGCGCCGCTTCTCCATCACCGTGTCTTCTGACCACTTGGCCAAGGCGCTCCTGGTGGCTAACGCATGTGTACGGCCTACGGCCCGGGAAGACAAGGCGTTCTTAAGGAGATCGGGGAAATCGGGCGACGTGCTTGGGCCTCGGTTAATCTGTGGCGACTTCAACCAAATCTACAAGGCCCTTGACAAAAACAACGGCAAATGGGACCGGGCTCAAATGCAGCGCTTCCGCGGGGTGATCGACGACTCCGCTGGATGAGCTCCACCTCCACTGGGAGGCTCTTCCACTTGGTCCCGAGCGCGAGGGAGCGCCCACATTGGAGAGGATCGACCGCTTTCGGGACGCCGGCGGGTTGGAGGACCACCCGACCCCCACCTCGGGGGCTCTCGTCGGACTCTCGGACCACGTACCGCTCCTTCGCCTGGCTCTGTGCACGGTGCTGTGGGCTGGACCGCGTTTGATTCCAGCTTAAGCTTGGACCAAGATCGGCGACGGCTTCACGACGGGTGGCTGCTTGCTTGGGCGGCTGCCTGGCCCGGAACGTCAACCCCTGCGGCGCCATCGACTGCAAATTGCATGATCTTGCTAGGGCACTCCGAAGTTGGAGAGACAGCTCGTAGGTGGCCGTAAAGCGCTTCGGCGCGGCCACGCGTGCAATGGTGTTCCAACTTCCGACGTTGCCGAAGAGCGGGCTCGGGTGACGAGCGAGCTTTTGGCACGCGGAGCTCAAACGTCGTGTCCTCGGCCTAGCTTCCTTGGTGCGGACCATGGCTAGGCGAACGCACGAATGCGTTTCCTGCGCCGGGTGACGCTTGCACTAAGTTCTTCCACCCAAACTGCCATAGACGACGGAAAAACACAATATTGGCGATTCGGCAAAGATGATGGACAAACATTCACATGAGGAAGAGGCCAAGTCCGGTGCAGTGCACGACTACTCACCTGCAGCCCCGCTGGCACGTCCTTGAGAAGAACTACACGCATCAACCCGGGCGGCTGCACCTTCCGCGCCTAGACACAGAACTCGTCCGTCCGTTCACGTCGACTGAAATTGCCGGCTTCATGCATGCGCACCGTCGAACCGTGCTCCTGGGCGGACGGGTTCCTGGCCGGCTTCCTCAAATCCGTGTGGACGGTGGTAGCCCCCGATGTGGTGCGCGTCTTCCGGGCGCTATGGGAACTAGACTTTCAAAGTTTCCATGAGGTCAATGGAGCTACGATGATACTTACGCATAAACCGAGGCTCCCGCCGATCTCAAGGACCACCGTCTATCAACCTCGTCAACGCATCGGCAGCC
>JAENPR010003046.1:0-11150 GCA_018135685.1 Themeda triandra | reverse complement strand
GGATGACTTGGGTGTTAAGAAAAACTCAAATGCAACTCTTTTCATACCAAAAGTGGCTTGAACTGTCTTCACGAACGGTTTTAGCACGGTTTGTCATAACGGAACCAAAACTCCGAGAACGGACTAGAAACGAGCTAAACATGAGTTTTGGGTCAAACGGGATGACTTGGGTGTTAAGAAAACTCAAATGCAACTCTTTTCGTACCAAAAGTGGCTTGAACTGTCTTCACAAACGGTTTTCGCACGGTTTGTCGTACCGGAACCAAAACTCCAGGAACAAGCTGGAAACGAGCTAAACATGAGTTTTGAGGCAAACAGGATGACTTGGGTGTTAAGAAAAATTCAAATACAACTCTTTTCGTACCAAAGGTGGCTAGAACGGTCTTCACAAATAATTTTCGCACACTTTGTCATATGAGAACCAAAACTCCCGGAACGGGCGGATGACTTGGGTGTTGAGAAAAATTCAAATGCAACTCTTTTCATACCAAAAGTGGCTTGAACTGTCTTCACGAACGGTTTTAGCACGGTTTGTCGTAACGGAACCAAAACTCCAGAATGGACTAGAAACGAGCTAAACATGAGTTTTGGGGCAAACAGATGCCTTGGGTGTTAAGAAAACTCAAATGCAACTCTTTTCATACCAAAAGTGGCTAGAACACCTTCACGAACGGTTTTAGCACGGTTTGTCGTAACGGAACCAAAACTCCAGAACGGACTAGAAACGAGCTAAACATGAGTTTTGGGGCAAACGGGATGACTTGGGTGTTAAGAAAACTCAAATGCAACTCTTTTCGTACCAAAAGTGGCTTGAACGGTCTTCACGAACGGTTTTCGCACGGTTTGTCATAACGGAACCAAAACTCCGGAACGGACTAGAAACGAGCTAAACATGAGTTTTGGGTCAAACGGGATGACTTGGGTGTTAAGAAAAACTCAAATGCAACTCTTTTCATACCAAAAGTGGCTATGAACCAAAACTCTTCACGAACGGTTTTCGCACGCTTTGTCGTACCGGAACCAAAACTCCAGGAACCAAAACTCCAGAACTAGAAACGAGCTAAACATGAGTTTTGGGGCAAACGAGATGACTTGGGTGTTAAGAAAAATTTAAATACAACTCTTTTCGTACCAAAAGTGGCTAGAACAGTCTTCACGAACGGTTTTCGCAGAGTTTGTCGTACCGGAACCAGGAACGGACTAGAAACGAGCTAAACATGAGTTTTGGGGCAAACGGGATGACTTGGGTGTTAAGAAAAACTCAAATGCAACTCCTTTCATAACAAAAGTGGCTAGAACAGTCTTCACGAACGGTTTTAGCACGGTTTGTCGTAACGGAACCAAAACTCCGGGAACGGACTAGAAACGAGCTAAACATGAGTTTTGGGTCAAACGGATGACTTGGGTGTTAAGAAAAACTCAAATGCAACTCTTTTCGTACCAAAAGTGGCTTGAACTTGTCGTAACGCCAAAACTCCGGAACGGACTTCACGAACGGTTTTCGCACGGCTTTGTCGTAAATGCGGAACCAAAACTCCAGAACGGACTAGAAACGAGCTAAACATGAGTTTTGAGGCAAACAGATGACTTGGGTGTTAAGAAAAATTCAAATACAACTCTTTTCGTACCAAAGGTGGCTAGAACGGTCTTCACGAATAATTTTCGCACACTTTGTCATATGAGAACCAAAACTCCTGAACGGGCGGGATGACTTGGGTGTTGAGAAAAATTCAAATGCAACTCTTTTCGTACCAAAAGTGGCTTGAACTGTCTTCACGAACGGTTTTAGCACGGTTTGTTGTAACAGAACCAAAACTCCAGGAATGGACTAGAAACGAGCTAAACATGAGTTTTGGGTCAAACAGGATGCCTTGGGTGTTAAGTAAAACTCAAATGCAACTCTTTTCGTACCAAAAGTGGCTTGAACTGTCTTCACAAATGGTTTTCGCACAGTTTGTCGTACCGAACCAAAACTCCAGGAACAGACTAGAAACGAGCTAAACATGAGTTTTGAGGCAAACAGGATGACTTGGGTGTTAAGAAAAATTCAAATACAACTCTTTTCGTACCAAAGGTGGCTAGAACGGTCTTCACAAATAATTTTCGCACACTTTGTCATATGAGAACCAAAACTCCCGGAACGGGCGGATGACTTGGGTGTTGAGAAAAATTCAAATGCAACTCTTTTCATACCAAAAGTGGCTTGAACTCGCCTTCACGAACGGTTTTAGCACGGTTTGTCGTAACGGAACCAAAACTCCGGAACGGACTAGAAACGAGCTAAACATGAGTTTTGGGGCAAACGGGATGCCTTGGGTGTTAAGAAAACTCAAATGCAACTCTTTTCATACCAAAAGTGGCTAGAACAGTCTTCACGAACGGTTTTCAGCACGCTTTGTCGTACCGGAACCAAAACTCCAGGAACGGACTAGAAACGAGCTAAACATGAGTTTTGGGGCAAAAGGGATGACTTGGGTGTTAAGAAAAACTCAAATACAACTCTTTTCGTACCAAAAGTGGCTAGAACGGTCTTCACGAACGGTTTTCGCAGAGTTTATCATACCAGAACCAAAACTCCAGGAACGGACTAGAAACGAGCTAAACATGAGTTTTGGGTCAAACGGGATGACTTGGGTGTTAAGAAAAACTCAAATGCAACTCTTTTCGTACCAAAAGTGGCTTGAACTGTCTTCACGAACGGTTTTCGCACGGTTTGTCGTAACGGAACCAAAACTCCGGAACGGACTAGAAACGAGCTAAACATGAGTTTTGGGTCAAACGGATGACTTGGGTGTTAAGAAAAACTCAAATGCAACTCTTTTCGTACCAAAAGTGGCTTGAACCTGTCTTCACGAACGGTTTTCGCACGGTTTGTCATAACGGAACCAAAACTCCGGAACGGACTAGAAACGAGCTAAACATGAGTTTTGGGTCAAACGGGATGACTTGGGTGTTAAGAAAACTCAAATGCAACTCTTTTCGTACCAAAAGTGGCTAGAACAGTTTCACGAACGGTTTTCGCACGGTTTGTCGTAACGGAACCAAAACTCCGAACGGACTAGAAACGAGCTAAACATGAGTTTTGGGTCAAACGGATGACTTGGGTGTTAAGAAAAACTCAAATGCAACTCTTTTCATACCAAAAGTGGCTAGAACTGTCTTCACGAACGGTTTTAGCACAGGTTTGTCATAACGGAACCAAAACTCCGAACGGACTAGAAACGAGCTAAACATGAGTTTTGGGTCAAACGGGATGACTTGGGTGTTAAGAAAAACTCAAATGCAACTCTTTTCGTACCAAAAGTGGCTAGAACGGTCTTCACGAACGGTTTTCGCAGCACGGTTTGTCATAACGGAACCAAAACTCCAGAACGGACTAGAAACGAGCTAAACATGAGTTTTGGGTCAAACGGATGACTTGGGTGTTAAGAAAAATTCAAATGCAACTCTTTTCGTACCAAAAGTGGCTTGAACTGTCTTCACGAACGGTTTTCGCACGGTTTGTCGTAACGGAACCAAAACTCCAGAACGGACTAGAAACGAGCTAAACATGAGTTTTGGGTCAAACGGGATGACTTGGGTGTTAAGAAAAACTCAAATGCAACTCTTTTCGTACCAAAAGTGGCTAGAACTGTCTTCACGAACGGTTTTCGCACACTTTGTCGTAACGGAACCAAAACTCCGGAACGGACTAGAAACGAGCTAAACATGAGTTTTGGGTCAAACGGGATGACTTGGGTGTTAAGAAAAACTCAAATGCAACTCTTTTCGTACCAAAAAGTGGCTTGAACTGTCTTCACGAACGGTTTTCGCACGGTTTGTCGTAACGGAACCAAAACTCCAGAACGGACTAGAAACGAGCTAAACATGAGTTTTGGGTCAAACGGGATGACTTGGGTGTTAAGAAAAACTCAAATGCAACTCTTTTCGTACCAAAAGTGGCTAGAACTGTCTTCACGAACGGTTTTCGCACGCTTTGTCGTAACGGAACCAAAACTCCAGAACGGACTAGAAACGAGCTAAACATGAGTTTTGGGGCAAACGGGATGACTTGGGTGTTAAGAAAAACTCAAATGCAACTCTTTTCGTACCAAAAGTGGCTAGAACGGTCTTCACGAACGGTTTTCGCACACTTTGTCATAACGGAACCAAAACTCCCGAACGGACTAGAAACGAGCTAAACATGAGTTTTGGGGCAAACGGGATGACTTGGGTGTTAAGAAAAACTCAAATGCAACTCTTTTCATACCAAAAGTGGCTTGAACAAATGTCTTCACGAACGGTTTTAGCACGGTTTGTCATAACGGAACCAAAACTCCGGAACGGACTAGAAACGAGCTAAACATGAGTTTTGGGTCAAACGGGATGACTTGGGTGTTAAGAAAAACTCAAATGCAACTCTTTTCGTACCAAAAGTGGCTTGAACTGCCTTTCACGAACGGTTTTCGCACGCTTTGTCGTAACGGAACCAAAACTCCAGAACGGACTAGAAACGAGCTAAACATGAGTTTTGGGCAAACGGATGACTTGGGTGTTAAGAAAAATTCAAATACAACTCTTTTCGTACCAAAGGTGGCTAGAACGGTCTTCACGAACGGTTTTCGCACAGTTTGTCATATGAGAACCAAAACTCCCGAACGACTAGAAACGAGCTAAACATGAGTTTTGGGGCAAACGGGATGACTTGGGTGTTAAGAAAAATTCAAATGCAACTCTTTTCGTACCAAAAGTGGCTAGAACGGTCTTCACGAACGGTTTTCGCACGGTTTGTCGTAACGGAACCAAAACTCCAGGAACGGACTAGAAACGAGCTAAACATGAGTTTTGGGTCAAACGGGATGCCTTGGGTGTTAAGAAAACTCAAATGCAACTGTTTTCGTACCAAAAGTGGCTAGAACATTCTTCACGAACGGTTTTCGCACAGTTTGTCGTACCAAACCAAAACTCCAGGAACGGACTAGAAACGAGTTAAACATGAGTTTTGGGGCAAACGGGATGACTTGGGTGTTAAGAAAAACTCAAATGCAACTCTTTTCGTACCAAAAGTGGCTAGAACGGTCTTCACGAACGGTTTTCGCACACTTTGTTTGTCATAACGAGAACCAAAACTCCGGAACGGACTAGAAACGAGCTAAACATGAGTTTTGGGTCAAACGGGATGACTTGGGTGTTAAGAAAAACTCAAATGCAACTCTTTTCATACCAAAAGTGGCTTGAACTGCCTTCACGAACGGTTTTCGCACGGTTTGTCGTAACGGAACCAAAACTCCGGAACGGACTAGAAACGAGCTAAACATGAGTTTTGGGGCAAACGGGATGACTTGGGTGTTAAGAAAAACTCAAATGCAACTCTTTTCATACCAAAAGTGGCTAGAACAGTCTTCACGAACGGTTTTCGCACGGTTTGTCGTAACGAACCAAAACTCCGGAACGGACTAGAAACGAGCTAAACATGAGTTTTGGGGCAAACGGGATGACTTGGGTGTTAAGAAAACTCAAATGCAACTCTTTTCGTACCAAAAGTGGCTAGAACGGTCTTCACGAACGGTTTTCGCACACTTTGTCGTAACGAACCAAAACTCCGAACGGACTAGAAACGAGCTAAACATGAGTTTTGGGTCAAACGGATGACTTGGGTGTTAAGAAAAACTCAAATGCAACTCTTTTCGTACCAAAAGTGGCTTGAACAGTTTCACGAACGGTTTTCGCACGGTTTGTCGTAACGGAACCAAAACTCCAGAACGGACTAGAAACGAGCTAAACATGAGTTTTGGGGCAAACGATGACTTGGGTGTTAAGAAAAACTCAAATGCAACTCTTTTCGTACCAAAAGTGGCTTGAACAGTCTTCACGAACGGTTTTCGCACAGAACTATCTTCACAAATTGTCGTAACGGAACCAAAAAACCGGAACGGACTAGAAACGAGCTAAACATGAGTTTTGGGGCAAACGGGATGACTTGGGTGTTAAGAAAATTCAAATGCAACTCTTTTCATACCAAAAGTGGCTAGAACGGTCTTCACGAACGGTTTTCGCACAGTTTGTCATACCGGAACCAAAACTCCAGGAACGGACTAGAAACGAGCTAAACATGAGTTTTGGGGCAAACGGGATGACTTGGGTGTTAAGAAAAACTCAAATGCAACTCTTTTCATACCAAAAGTGGCTTGAACTGTCTTCACGAACGGTTTTCGCACGGTTTGTCGTAACGGAACCAAAACTCCGGAACGGACTAGAAACGAGCTAAACATGAGTTTTGGGTCAAACGGGATGACTTGGGTGTTAAGAAAACTCAAATGCAACTCTTTTCGTACCAAAAGTGGCTAGAACGGTCTTCACGAACGGTTTTCGCACGGTTTGTCATAACGGAACCAAAACTCCGGAACGGACTAGAAACGAGCTAAACATGAGTTTTGGGGCAAACGGATGACTTGGGTGTTAAGAAAAACTCAAATGCAACTCTTTTCGTACCAAAAGTGGCTAGAACACGGTTCACGAACGGTTTTCGCACGTTTGTCGTACCGAACCAAAACTCCAGAACGGACTAGAAACGAGCTAAACATGAGTTTTGGGGCAAACGGATGACTTGGGTGTTAAGAAAAACTCAAATGCAACTCTTTTCGTACCAAAAGTGGCTAGAACAGTCTCTACACGAACGGTTTTAGCACGGTTTGTCGTAACGGAACCAAAACTCCGGAACGGACTAGAAACGAGCTAAACATGAGTTTTGGGTCAAACGGGATGACTTGGGTGTTAAGAAAAACTCAAATGCAACTCTTTTCGTACCAAAAGTGGCTTGAACTGTCTTCACGAACGGTTTTAGCACGGTTTGTCGTAACGGAACCAAAACTCCGGAACGGACTAGAAACGAGCTAAACATGAGTTTTGGGTCAAACGGGATGACTTGGGTGTTAAGAAAAACTCAAATGCAACTCTTTTCGTACCAAAAGTGGCTTGAACTGCCTTCACGAACGGTTTTCGCACGGTTTGTCGTAACGGAACCAAAACTCCGGGAACGGACTAGAAACGAGCTAAACATGAGTTTTGAGGCAAACAGGATGACTTGGGTGTTAAGAAAAATTTAAATACAACTCTTTTCGTACCAAAGGTGGCTAGAACGGTCTTCACGAATAATTTTCGCACACTTTGTCATATGAGAACCAAAACTCCTGGAACGGGATGGATGACTTGGGTGTTGAGAAAAATTCAAATGCAACTCTTTTCGTACCAAAAGTGGCTTGAACTGTCTTCACGAACGGTTTTAGTACGGTTTGTTGTAACAGAACCAAAACTCCGGGAATGGACTAGAAACGAGCTAAACATGAGTTTTGGGTCAAACAGGATGCCTTGGGTGTTAAGTAAAACTCAAATGCAACTCTTTTCGTACCAAAAGTGGCCTGAACTGTCTTCACAAATGGTTTTCACATAGTTTGTCGTACCGGAACCAAAACTCCAGGAACAGGCTGGAAACGAGCTAAACATGAGTTTTGAGGCAAACAGGATGACTTGGGTGTTAAGAAAAATTCAAATACAACTCTTTTCGTACCAAAGGTGGCTAGAACGGTCTTCACAAATAATTTTCGCACACTTTGTCATATGAGAACCAAAACTCCTGGAACGGGCGGGATGACTTGGGTGTTGAGAAAAATTCAAATGCAACTCTTTTCATACCAAAAGTGGCTTGAACTGTCTTCACGAACGGTTTTAGCACGGTTTGTCGTAACGGAACCAAAACTCCAGGAACGGACTAGAAACGAGCTAAACATGAGTTTTGGGGCAAACGGGATGCCTTGGGTGTTAAGAAAAACTCAAATGCAACTCTTTTCATACCAAAAGTGGCTAGAACAGCCTTCACGAACGGTTTTCGCACAGTTTGTCGTACCGGAACCAAAACTCCAGGAACGGACTAGAAACGAGCTAAACATGAGTTTTGGGGCAAAAGGGATGACTTGGGTGTTAAGAAAAACTCAAATACAACTCTTTTCGTACCAAAAGTGGCTAGAACGGTCTTCACGAACGGTTTTCGCAGAGTTTATCATACCAGAACCAAAACTCCAGGAACGGACTAGAAACGAGCTAAACATGAGTTTTGGGTCAAACGGGATGACTTGGGTGTTAAGAAAAACTCAAATGCAACTCTTTTCGTACCAAAAGTGGCTTGAACTGTCTTCACGAACGGTTTTCGCACGGTTTGTCGTAACGGAACCAAAACTCCGGGAACGGACTAGAAACGAGCTAAACATGAGTTTTGGGTCAAACGGGATGACTTGGGTGTTAAGAAAAACTCAAATGCAACTCTTTTCGTACCAAAAGTGGCTAGAACAGCCTTCACGAACGGTTTTCGCACAGTTTGTCGTACCGGAACCAAAACTCCAGGAACGGACTAGAAACGAGCTAAGCATGAGTTTTGGGGCAAACGGATGACTTGGGTGTTAAGAAAAACTCAAATGCAACTCTTTTCGTACCAAAAGTGGCTAGAACAGCTCTTCACGAACGGTTTTCACGTTTGTCGTAACGGAACCAAAACTCCGGAACGGACTAGAAACGAGCTAAACATGAGTTTTGGGGCAAACGGGATGACTTGGGTGTTAAGAAAAACTCAAATGCAACTCTTTTCATACCAAAAGTGGCTAGAACAGTCTTCACGAACGGTTTTGTACGGTTTGTCGTAACGGAACCAAAACTCCGAGAACGGACTAGAAACGAGCTAAACATGAGTTTTGGGTCAAACGGGATGACTTGGGTGTTAAGAAAAACTCAAATGCAACTCTTTTCGTACCAAAAGTGGCTTGAACTGTCTTCACGAACGGTTTTCGCACGGTTTGTCGTAACGGAACCAAAACTCCAGGAACGGACTAGAAACGAGCTAAACATGAGTTTTGAGGCAAACAGGATGACTTGGGTGTTAAGAAAAATTCAAATACAACTCTTTTCGTACCAAAGGTGGCTAGAACGGTCTTCACGAATAATTTTCGCACACTTTGTCATATGAGAACCAAAACTCCTGGAACGGGCGGTTTTGGGTCATGACTTGGGTGTTGAGAAAAATTCAAATGCAACTCTTTTCGTACCAAAAGTGGCTTGAACTCCTTTCACGAACGGTTTTAGCACGGTTTGTTGTAACGGAACCAAAACTCCGGAATGGACTAGAAACGAGCTAAACATGAGTTTTGGGTCAAACAGATGCCTTGGGTGTTAAGAAAACTCAAATGCAACTCTTTTCGTACCAAAAGTGGCTTGAACTGTCTTCACAAATGGTTTTCGCACACTTTGTCGTACCGGAACCAAAACTCCAGGAACAGGCTAGAAACGAGCTAAACATGAGTTTTGAGGCAAACAGATGACTTGGGTGTTAAGAAAAATTCAAATACAACTCTTTTCGTACCAAAGGTGGCTAGAACGGTCTTCACAAATAATTTTCGCACACTTTGTCATATGAGAACCAAAACTCCCGGAACGGGTTTTGGGGCAAACGGGATGACTTGGGTGTTGAGAAAAATTCAAATGCAACTCTTTTCATACCAAAAGTGGCTTGAACTGTCTTCACGAACGGTTTTAGCACGGTTTGTCGTAACGGAACCAAAACTCCAGGAACGGACTAGAAACGAGCTAAACATGAGTTTTGGGGCAAACGGGATGCCTTGGGTGTTAAGAAAAACTCAAATGCAACTCTTTTCATACCAAAAGTGGCTAGAACAGCCTTTCACGAACGGTTTTCGCACGTTTGTCGTAACGGAACCAAAACTCCAGGAACGGACTAGAAACGAGCTAAACATGAGTTTTGGGGCAAAAGGGATGACTTGGGTGTTAAGAAAAACTCAAATACAACTCTTTTCGTACCAAAAGTGGCTAGAACGGTCTTCACGAACGGTTTTCGCAGAGTTTGTCATACCGGAACCAAAACTCCAGGAACGGACTAGAAACGAGCTAAACATGAGTTTTGGGTCAAACGGGATGACTTGGGTGTTAAGAAAAACTCAAATGCAACTCTTTTCGTACCAAAAGTGGCTTGAACTGTCTTCACGAACGGTTTTCGCACGGTTTGTCGTAACGGAACCAAAACTCCGGAACGGACTAGAAACGAGCTAAACATGAGTTTTGGGTCAAACGGGATGACTTGGGTGTTAAGAAAAACTCAAATGCAACTCTTTTCGTACCAAAAGTGGCTTGAACTGTCTTCACGAACGGTTTTCGCACGGTTTGTCGTAACGGAACCAAAACTCCGGAACGGACTAGAAACGAGCTAAACATGAGTTTTGGGTCAAACGGGATGACTTGGGTGTTAAGAAAAACTCAAATGCAACTCTTTTCATACCAAAAGTGGCTAGAACAGTCTTCACGAACGGTTTTCGCACGTTTGTCGTAACGGAACCAAAACTCCAGAACGGACTAGAAACGAGCTAAACATGAGTTTTGGGGCAAACGATGACTTGGGTGTTAAGAAAAATTCAAATACAACTCTTTTCGTACCAAAAGTGGCTAGAACGGTCTTCACGAATAATTTTCGCACACTTTGTCATATGAGAACCAAAACTCCCGAACGGACTAGAAACGAGCTAAACATGAGTTTTGGGGCAAACGGATGACTTGGGTGTTAAGAAAAACTCAAATGCAACTCTTTTCGTACCAAAAGTGGCTTGAACTGCCTTCACGAACGGTTTTAGCACGGTTTGTCGTAACGGAACCAAAACTCCGGAATGGACTAGAAACGAGCTAAACATGAGTTTTGGGTCAAACAGATGCCTTGGGTGTTAAGAAAACTCAAATGCAACTCTTTTCGTACCAAAAGTGGCTTGAACTGTTTCACAAATGGTTTTCGCACATAGTTTGTCGTACCGGAACCAAAACTCCAGAACGGACTAGAAACGAGCTAAACATGAGTTTTGAGGCAAACAGATGACTTGGGTGTTAAGAAAAATTCAAATACAACTCTTTTCGTACCAAAGGTGGCTAGAACGGTCTTCACAAATAATTTTCGCACACTTTGTCATATGAGAACCAAAACTCCCGGAACATGAGTTTTGGGTCAAACGGGATGACTTGGGTGTTGAAAAATTCAAATGCAACTCTTTTCATACCAAAAGTGGCTTGAACTGCCTTCACGAACGGTTTTAGCACGGTTTGTCGTAATGGAACCAAAACTCCGGAAC
>JAENPR010002572.1:0-50561 GCA_018135685.1 Themeda triandra | reverse complement strand
GTGTGTGCAAATATGGCGCTTCTAGAGCCGTGGAGCCATGGTTAAGGGCCATTCAGTTCTCAGTGATGGACAAACGCTATGGTGGAGAGGCTAGAGGTGTCAAAATGCCTTAACCATGGCGTACGGCGTGCTTGACTCAAAGGCTAGGAGCCATAGGATGCGTTGGAACCGACCGTGCGGGGCAAAGATGGTCGTGTGTGCAAATATGGCGTTCTCGAGCCGTGAGCCAAGGTTAAGGGCCGTTCGTGCTCTCGAGCGATGACAAACATTGTGGTAGAGAGGCCGAGGTGTCAAAATGCCTTAACCATGGCGTACGGGCATGCTTGACTCAAAGGCCGTGAGCCATAGGATGCGTTGGAACCGACCGTGCGGCAAGATGGTCGTGTGTGCAAATATGGCGTTTTGCATGTGGAGCAGTGGTTAAGGGCCCTTCGTGCTCTCGGGTGATGAAAAACTCTATGGTGGAGAGGTGAGAGGCATAAAAATGGCTTAACCATGGCGTACGGGCATGCTTGACCCGGTGCCAAGAGCCGTAGGATGCACGATCCGGGCCGTGCGGCAAAGACAGGTGTGTGCAATTATGGATGTTCGGAGTCGTGGAGCTATTGTTAAGGGCCGTTCGGGCTCTCGGGTGATGACAAATATTGTGGTGGTGAGGCCAGAGGCGTCAAAACACCTTAACCATGGCATACGGTCGTGCTTGACCTAGTGTCGAGAGCTATAGGACATGCAGAACCGGCCGTGCGGCAGCATAGTCGTGTGTGCAAATATGGCAGTTCTAGAGCCGTGGAGCCATGGTTAAGGGCCATTCGGGTCCTCTGGGCGGTAATAAACGCCGTGGTGGAGAGGCCAAAGGTGTTAAAATGCCTTAACCATGGTGCATGGGCGTGCTTGACTTGGTGCGAGGAGCCGTAGGACGATAGGAACCGGCCGTGCGGCAAAGAAAGTCGTGTGTGCAAATATGGTAGTTCGGGAGCCGTGGAGCCGAGGTTAAGGGCCGTTCGTGCTCTCGAGCGATGACAAATGCTATGGTAGAGAGGCCCAAATGAGGTGTCAAAATGCCTTAACCATGGTGTACGGGCTTGCTTGACTCGCCATGGAGCCATGGTTAAGGGCCCTTCGGAGCCATAGGACGGCATCAAAATGGCTTAACCATGCGTACGGGTGTGCAGATGGTCGTGTGTGCAAATGTGAAAACTGCCGTGGAGCCATGGTTAAGGGCCTCTTCGGGTTCTTGGGCGGCAACAAATGCCGACCTAGGTCGAGAGGCCGGGAACGGTGTCAAAATGCCTTAACCATAGTGCATGGGCGTGCTTGACTTGGTGCGAGGAGCAAACGTAGGATGCGTGCACTTGGTGAACCGGCGTGCGGCAAAGAAAGTCGTGTGTGCAAATATGGCGCTCGGGAGCCGTGGAGCCGAGGTTAAGTGCCGTTCGTGCTCTCGAGTGATGGCAAACGCTATGGTAGAGAGGCCGAGGTGTCAAAATGCCTTAACCATGGCGTACGTGCATGCTTGACTCGGAGCCGGAGCCATAAAATGCGTTGGAACCGACCGTGCGGCGCATGGTCGGGTGTGCAAATATGGCAGCTTTTGGTGCCGTGAGGCATGGTTAAGGGCCCTTCGTGCTCTCGGTGATGGAAAACTCTATGGTGGAGAGGTGAGAGGCATCAAAATGGCTTAACCATGGCGTACGGGTGTGCTTGACCCGGTGCCGAGAGCCATAGGATGCAGGATCCGGACCGTGCGGCAAAGAGCACGCGTGTGTGCAATTATGGAAGTTCGAGTCGTGGAGCCGTAGTTAAGGGCCGTTCGTGCTCTCGGGTGATGACAAACATTGTGGTGGTGAGGCCGAGGCATCAAAACGCCTTAACCATGGCATACGGTCATGCTTGACCTAGTGTCAAGAGCTGTAGGACACGCACGAACCGGGCCGTGCGGTAGCATATTCGTGTGTGCAAATATGGCGCTTCTAGAGCCGTGAGCCATGGTTAAGGGCCATTCAGGTTCTCAGCGACAACAAACACCGTGGTGGAGAGGCTAGAGGTGTCAAAATGCCTTAACTATGGCGTACGGGCATGCTTGACTCGGTGCCGGAGCCATAGGATGCGTTGGAACCGACCATGCGGCAAAGATGGTCGTGTGTGCAAATATGGCGCTTCGGAGCCGTAGAGCCAAGGTTAAGGGCCGTTCGGCTCTCGAGCGATGGCAAACGCTATGGTAGAGAGGCCGAGGTGTCAAAATGCCTTAACCATGGCGTACGGGCATGCTTGACTCGCCGAGAGCCATAGGATGCGTTGGAACCGACCGTGCGGCAAAGCATGGTCGTGTGTGCAAATATGGCGCTTTTGCGGCCGTGGAGCCGTGGTTAAGGGCCCTTCGGCTCTCGGGTGATGAAAAACTCTATGGTGGAGAGGTGAGAGGCATAAAAATGGCTTAACCATGGCGTACGGGCATGCTTGACCCGGTGCCGAGAGCCGTAGGATGCACGGATCCGGGCGTGCGGCAAAGACAACCGTGTGTGCAATTATGGATGTTCTGGAGTCGTGGAGCTATAGTTAAGGGCCGTTCGGGCTCTCGGATGACAAATATTGTGGTGGTGAGGCCGAGGCGTCAAAACACCTTAACCATGGCATACGGTCGTGCTTGACCTAGTGTCGAGAGCTATAGGACATGCAGAACCGGGCAGTGTGGTAAAGATAGTCATGTGTGCAAATATGGCGCTTCTAGAGCCGTGGAGCCATGGTTAAGGGCTATTCGGGTCCTCGGGCGGTAATAAACGCTGTGGTGGAGAGGCCAAAGGTGTTAAAATGCCTTAACCATGGTGCATGGGCGTGCTTGACTTGGTGCGAGGAGCCGTAGGACGCATAGGAACCGGCCGTGCGGCGGCAAAGAAAAGTCGTGTGTGCAAATATGGCAGCTTCGGGAGCCATGGAGCCGAGGTTGAGGGCCGTTCGGGCTCTCAAGCGACGACAAACGCTATGGTAGAGAGGCCGAGGTGTCAAAATGCCTTAACCATGGCGTACGGGCTTGCTTGACTCGGTCTTGGGAGCCATAGGACGTGTTGGAACCGACCATGCGGCAAAGATGGTCGTGTGTGCAAATGTGGCGCTTTTGCTGCCATGGAGCCATGGTTAAGGGCCCTTCGGGCTCTCGGGTGATGGAAAACTCTATGGTGGAGAGGTGAGAGGCATCAAAATGGCTTAACCATGGCGTACGGGTGTGCTTGAACCGGTGCCGAGAGCCGTAGGATGCACAGGATCCGGCCGTGCGCCGGACAACCGTCGTGTGCAATTATGGATGTTCGGAGTCGTGGAGCCATGGTTAAGGGCCGTTCGGGCTCTCGGGTGATGACAAACACTGTGGTGGTGGGGCCAGAGGTGTCAAAACGCCTTAACCATGGCATACGGTTGTGCTTGACCTAGTGTCGAGAGCCGTAGGACACGTAGGAACCGGCCGTGCGGTAGCATAGTCGTGTGTGCAAATATGGCGCTTCTAGAGCGGTGGATCCATGGTTAAGGGCCATTCGGGTTCTTGGGCGGCAACAAATGCTGTGGTCGAGAGGCCAAAGGTGTCAAAACGCCTTAACCATAGTGCATGGGCGTGCCCTTGACTTGGTGCGAGGAGCCGTAGGATGCGCAGGAACCGCCGTGCAAGCAAGAAAGTCGTGTGTGCAAATATGGCGCCTGAGCCGTGGAGCCGAGGTTAAGTGCTGTTCGTGCTCTCGAGTGACGGCAAACGCTATGGTAGAGAGGCCGAGGTGTCAAAATGCCTTGACCATGGCGTACGGGCTTGCTTGACTCGGCCGGCGCCATAGACGCGTTGGAACCGACCGTGCGGCAGCATGGTCGTGTGTGCAAATGTGGCAGTTTTGGAGCCGTGGAGCCATGGTTAAGGGCCCTTCAGGCTCTTGGGTGATGGAAAACTCTATGGTGGAGAGGTGAGAGGCATCAAAATGGCTTAACCATGGCGTACGGGTGTGCTTGAACCGTGCCGAGAGCCGTAGGATGCACAGGATCCGGCCATGCGCCGCACAGACGTGTGTGCAATTATGGATGTTCTAAAGTCGTGGAGCTATAGTTAAGGGCCGTTCGGGCTCTCGGGTGATGACAAATATTGTGGTGGTGAGGCCAGAGGTGTCAAAACGCCTTAACCATTGCATACGGTCGTGCTTGACCTAGTGTCGAGAGCTATAGGACATGCAGGAACTGGCTGTGCGGTAGCATAGTCGTGTGTGCAAATATGGCAGTTCTAGAGCTGTGGATCCATGGTTAAGGGCTATTCGGGTTCTCGGGCGGTAATAACTGCTGTGGTGGAGAGGCTAGAGGTGTCAAAATGCCTTAACCATGGCGTACGGGCATGCTTGACTCAGTGCCAGGAGCCATAGGATGCGTTGGAACTGACCGTGCGGCAGCATGGTCGTGTGTGCAAATATGGCAGTTCTGGAGCCGTGGAGCCAAGGTTAAGGGCCGTTCAGGCTCTCGAGCGATGGCAAATGCTATGGTAGAGAGGCCAGAGGTGTCAAAATGCCTTAACCATGGCTACGGGCATGCTTGACTCAGTGCCAAGAGCCATAGGATCCGTTGGAACCGACCGTGCGGCCGCATGGTCGTGTGTGCAAATATGGCAGTTTTGCAGCCGTGGAGCCGTGGTTAAGGGCCCTTCAAGCTCTCGGGTGATGAAAAACTCTATGGTGGAGAGGTGAGAGGCATCAAAATGGCTTAACGATGGCGTACGGGCGTGCTTGACCCGGTGCCGAGAGCCGTAGGATGCACAGGATCCGGCTTGCGGCAGCACAGTCGTGTGTGCAATTATGGATGTTCTGGAGTCGTGGAGCTATAGTTAAGGGCCGTTCGGGCTCTCGGGTGATGACAAATATTGTGGTGGTGAGGCCAGAGGTGTCAAAACGCCTTAACCATGGCATACGGTCGTGCTTGACCTAGTGTCGAGAGCTATAGGACATGCAGGAACCGGGCCGGCGGTAGCATAGTCGTGTGTGCAAATATGGCGCTTCTAGAGCCGTGGAGCCATGGTTAAGGGCCATTCGGGTTCTCGGGCGGTAATAAATGCTGTGGTGGAGAGGCCAAAGGTGTTAAAACGCCTTAACCATGGTGCATGGGCGTGCTTGACTTGGTGCGAGGAGCCGTAGGACGCATAGGAACCGCCATGCGGCAAAGAAAGTCGTGTGTGCAAATATGGCGGTTACGGAGGCGTGGAGCCGAGGTTAAGGGCCGTTCGGGCTCTCGAGCGACGACAAACGCTATGGTAGAGAGGCCGAGGTGTCAAAATGCCTTAACCATGGCGTACGGGCTTGCTTGACTCGGTCCGGGAGCCATAGGACGCGTTGGAACCGACCATGCGGCAAAGATGGTCGTGTGTGCAAATGTGGCGCGTTCTTGCCGTGGAGCCATGGTTAAGGGAAAACTCTATGGTGGAGAGGTGAGAGGCATCAAAATGGCTTAACCATGGCGTACGGGTGTGCTTGAACCGGTGCCGAGAGCCGTAGGATGCACAGGATCCGGCCGTGCGCCAGCACAGTCGTGTGTGCAATTATGGATGTTCTGGAGTCGTGGAGCTATAGTTAAGGACCGTTCGGGCTCTCGGGTGATGACAAACATTGTGGTGGTGGGGCCAAAGGTGTCAAAATGCCTTAACCATGGCATACGGTCGTGCTTGACCTAGTGTCGAGAGCTGTAGGACATGTAGGAACCGGCTGTGCGGTAGCATAGTCGTGTGTGCAAATATGGCGGTTCTAGAGCGGTGGAGCCATGGTTAAGGGCCATTCGGGTTCTTGGGCAACAACAAACACTGTGTTCGAGAGGCCAACGGTGTCAAAACGCCTTAACCATTGTGCATGGGCGTGCTTGACTTGGTGCGAGGAGCCGTAGGATGCGCAGAACCGGCCGTGCGGCAAAGAAAGTCGTGTGTGCAAATATGGCGGTTACGGAGCCGTGGAGCCGAGGTTAAGTGCCGTTCGTGCTCTCGAGTGACGGCAAACGCTATGGTAGAGAGGCCGGAGGTGTCAAAATGCCTTAACCATGGCGTACGTGCATGCTTGACTCGGCCCGGAGCCATAAAATGCGTTGAACCGACCGTGCGGCAAATGGTCGAGTGTGCAAATATGGCGTTTTGGAGCCGTGGAGGCATGGTTAAGGGCCCTTCATGCTCTCAAGTGATGGAAAACTCTATGGTGGAGAGGTGAGAGGCATCAAAATGGCTTAACCATGGCGTACAAGCGTGCTTGACCCGGTGAAGAGAGCCATAGGATGCATAGGATCCGGCCGTGCGGCAAAGACGATCGTGTGTGCAATTATGGATGTTCGGAGTTGTAGAGCTGTAGTTAAGGGCCGTTCGGGCTCTCGGGTGATGACAAACATTGTGGTGGTGAGGCCGAGGCATCAAAATGCCTTAACCATGGCATACGGTCATGCTTGACCTAGTGTCAAGAGCCGTAGGACACGCACGAACCGGGCGTGCGGTAGCATATTCGTGTGTGCAAATATGGCGCTTCTAGGGCCGTGGAGCCATGGTTAAGGGCCATTCGGGTTCTCGGTGGCAACAAACGCTGTGGTGGAGAGGCTAGAGGTGTCAAAATGCCTTAACCATGGCGTACGGGCATGCTTGACTCGGTGCCGGGAGCCATAGGATGCGTTGGAACCGACCGTGCGGCGGCATGGTCGTGTGTGCAAATATGGCGCTTACGGAGCCATGGAGCCAAGGTTAAGGGCCGTTCGGGCTCTCGAGCGATGGCAAATGCTATGGTAGAGAGGCCAGAGGTGTCAAAATGCCTTAACCATGGCGTACGGGCATGCTTGACTCGGCCGAGAGCCATAGGATGCGTTGGAACCGACCGTGCGGCCGCATGGTCGTGTGTGCAAATATGGCGCTTTGCGGCCGTGGAGCCGTGGTTAAGGGCCCTTCAAGCTCTCGGGTGATGAAAAACTCTATGGTGGAGAGGTGAGAGGCATCAAAATGGCTTAACCATGGCGTACGGGCGTGCTTGACCCGGTGCCGAGAGCCGTAGGATGCACGGGATCCGGTGCGGCAAAGACACGTCGTGTGTGCAATTATGGATGTTCTGAGTCGTGGAGCTATAGTTAAGGGTCGTTCGAGCTCTCGGGTGATCACAAATATTGTGGTGGTGAGGCCAGAGGCGTCAAAATGCCTTAACCATGGCATACGGTCGTGCTTGACCTAGTGTCGAGAGCTATGGGACATGCAGGAACTGGCTGTGCGGTAGCATAGTCGTGTGTGCAAATATGGCAGTTCTAGAGCTGTGGAGCCATGGTTAAGGGCCATTCGGGTTCTTGGGCGGTAATAAACGCTGTGGTGGAGAGGCCAAAGGTGTTAAAACGCCTTAACCATGGTGCATGGGCATGCTTGACTTGGTGCGAGGAGCCGTAGGACGCATAGGAACCGGCCGTGCGGCAGCAAAGTCGTGTGTGCAAATATGGCAGTTCTGGAGCCATGGAGCCGAGGTTAAGGGCCATTCAGGCTCTCGAGCGATGACAAATGCTATGGTAGAGAGGCCAGAGGTGTCAAAATGCCTTAACCATGGCGTACGGGCTTGCTTGACTTAGTGCCGGGGGCCATAGGACGCGTTGGAACCGACCATGCGGCAGCATGGTCGTGTGTGCAAATGTGGCACCGTGGAGCCATGGTTAAGGGCCCTTCAGGCTCTCGGGTGATGGAAAACTCTATGGTAGAGAGGTGAGAGGCATCAAAATGGCTTAACCATGGCGTACGGGTGTGCTTGAACCGTGCCGAGAGCCGTAGGATGCACAGGATCCGGCCGTGCTCCAGCACAGCCGTGTGTGCAATCATGGATGTTCGAGTCGTGGAGCTATAGTTAAGGGCCGTTCGGGCTCTCGGTGATGACAAACATTGTGGTGGTGGGACCAGAGGTGTCAAAACGCCTTAACCATGGCATACGGTCGTGCTTGACCTAGTGTCGAGAGCCGTAGGACACGTAGGAACCGGCCGTGCGGTAGCATAGTCGTGTGTGCAAATATGGCGCTTCTAGAGCGGTGGAGCCATGGTTAAGGGCCATTGGGTTCTTGGGCGGCAACAAATGCCGTGGTCGAGAGGCCGGCGGTGTCAAAACGCCTTAACCATAGTGCATGGGCGTGCTTGACTTGGTGCGAGGAGCCGTAGGATGCACAGGAACCGGCCGTGCGGCGGCAAAGTCGTGTGTGCAAATATGGCGTCGGGAGCCATGGAGCCGAGGTTAAGTGCCGTTCGTGCTCTCGAGTGATGGCAAACGCTATGGTAGAGAGGCCGAGGTGTCAAAATGCCTTAACCATGGCGTACATGTGCATGCTTGACTCGGAGAGCCGGAGACATAAAATGCGTTGGAACCGACCGTGCGGCAAAGATGGTCGAGTGTGCAAATATGGCAGTTTTGGAGCCATGAAGGCATGGTTAAGGGCCCTTCGCTCTCGGGTGATGGAAAACTCTATGGTGGAGAGGTGAGAGGCATCAAAATGGCTTAACCATGGCATACAAAGTGCTTGACCCGGTGCCGAGAGCCATAGGATGCACGATCCGACCGTGCGGCAAAGAAAGTCGTGTGTGCAATTATGGATGTTCGGAGTCGTGGAGCTGTAGTTAAGGGCCGTTCGTGCTCTCGGGTGATGACAAACATTGTGGTGGTGAGGCCGAGGCATCAAAACGCCTTAACCATGGCATACGGTCATGCTTGACCTAGTGTCAAGAGCCGTAGGGACACGCACGAACCGGCCGTGCGGTAGCATAGTTGTGTGTGCAAATATGGCAGTTCTAGAGCCGTGGAGCCATGGTTAAGGGCCATTCAGGTTCTCGGGCGGCAACAAATGCTATGGTGGAGAGGCCAGAGGTGTCAAAATGCCTTAACCATGGCGTACGGGCATGCTTGACTCAGTGCCAGGAGCCATAGGATGCGTTGAACCGACCGTGCGGCAAAGATGGTCGTGTGTGCAAATATGGCGCTTTTGCGGCCGTGGAGCGGTGGTTAAGGGCCCTTCGGGCTCTCGGGTGATGAAAAACTCTATGGTGGAGAGGTGAAAGGCATCAAAATGGCTTAACCATGGCGTACGTGCGTGCTTGACCCGGTGCCAAGAGCCGTAGGATGCACGGATCCGGGCCGTGCGGCAGCACGTGTGTGCAATTATGGATGTTCGAGTCGTGGAGCTATAGTTAAGGGCCGTTCGGGCTCTCGGGTGATGACAAATATTGTGGTGGTGAGGCCGGAGGCATCAAAATGCCTTAACCATGGCATACGGTCGTGCTTGACCTAGTGTCGAGAGCTATAGGACATGCAGAACCGGGCCATGTGCGGTAGCATAGTCGTGTGTGCAAATATGGCGGTTCTAGAGCCGTGGAGCCATGGTTAAGGGCCATTCGGGTTCTCGGGCGGTAATAAACGCTGTGGTGGAGAGGCCAAAGGTGTTAAAACACCTTAACCATGGTGCATGGGCATGCTTGACTTGGTGCGAGGAGCCGTAGGACGCATAGGAACCGCGGTGCGGCAAAGCAAAGTCGTGTGTGCAAATATGGCGCTTCGAGCCGTGGAGCCGAGGTTAAGGGCCGTTCGTGCTCTTGAGCGACGACAAACGCTATGGTAGAGAGGCCCGAGGTGTCAAAATGCCTTAACCATGGCGTATGGGCTTGCTTGACTCGGTCGGGAGCCATAGGACGCGTTGGAACCGACCATGCGGCAAAGATGGTCGTGTGTGCAAATGTGGCGCTTTTGCGCCGTGGAGCCATGGTTAAGGGCCCTTCGGGCTCTCGGGTGATGGAAAACTCTATGGTGGAGAGGTGAGAGGCATCAAAATGGCTTAACCATGGCGTACGGGTGTGCTTGAACCGGTGCCGAGAGCCGTAGGATGCACGGATCCGGCCGTGCGCCGACAACCGTGTGTGCAATTATGGATGTTCTGAGTCGTGGAGCTATAGTTAAGGGCCGTTCGGGCTCTCGGGTGATGACAAATATTGTGGTGGTGAGGCCGGAGGCATCAAAATGCCTTAACCATGGCATACGGTCGTGCTTGACCTAGTGTCGAGAGCTATAGGACATGCAGGAACCGGCCGTGCGGTAGCATAGTCGTGTGTGCAAATATGGCGCTTCTAGAGCCGGAGCCATGGTTAAGGGCCATTCGGGTTCTCGGGCGGTAATAAACGCTGTGGTGGAGAGGCCAAAGGTGTTAAAACACCTTAACCATGGTGCATGGGCATGCTTGACTTGGTGCGAGGAGCCGTAGGACGCATAGGAACCGGCAAGGTGCGGCAAAGAAAGTCGTGTGTGCAAATATGGCGCTTCGGAGCCGTGGAGCCGAGGTTAAGTGCCGTTCGTGCTCTCGAGTGACGGCAAACGCTATGGTAGAGAGGCCCGAGGTGTCAAAATGCCTTAACCATGGCGTACATGTGCATGCTTGACTCGAGCCGGGAGCCATAAAATGCGTTGGAACCGACCGTGCGGCAAAGATGGTCGAGTGTGCAAATATGGCGCTTTGGAGCCGTGGAGGCATGGTTAAGGGCCCTTCGTGCTCTCAAGTGATGGAAAACTCTATGGTGGAGAGGTGAGAGGCATCAAAATGGCTTAACCATGGCGTACAAGCGTGCTTGACCCGGTGAAGAGAGCCATAGGATGCATAGGATCCGGACCGTGCGGCAAAGACAATCGTGTGTGCAATTATGGATGTTCGGAGTTGTAGAGCTGTAGTTAAGGGCCGTTCGTGCTCTCGGTGACGACAAACATTGTGGTGGTGAGGCCGAGGCATCAAAATGCCTTAACCATGGCATACGGTCATGCTTGACCTAGTGTCAAGAGCCAGAGGACACGCACGAACCGGGCCGTGCGGTAGCATATTCGTGTGTGCAAATATGGCGTTCTAGGGCCGTGGAGCCATGGTTAAGGGCCATTCGGGTTCTCGGTGGCAACAAACGCTGTGGTGGAGAGGCTAGAGGTGTCAAAATGCCTTAACCATGGCGTACGGGCATGCTTGACTCGGTGCCGGGAGCCATAGGATGCGTTGGAACCGACCGTGCGCGGCAGCATGGTCGTGTGTGCAAATATGGCGCTTCCGGAGCCATGGAGCCAAGGTTAAGGGCCGTTCGGGCTCTCGAGCGATGGCAAATGCTATGGTAGAGAGGCCGAGGGTGTCAAAATGCCTTAACCATGGCGTACGGGCATGCTTGACTCGGTGCCGAGAATCATAGGATGCGTTGGAACCGACCGTGCGGCCGCATGGTCGTGTGTGCAAATATGGCAGTTTTGCAGCCGTGGAGCCGTGGTTAAGGGCCCTTCAAGCTCTCGGGTGATGAAAAACTCTATGGTGGAGAGGTGAGAGGCATCAAAATGGCTTAACCATGGCGTACGGGCGTGCTTGACCCGGTGCCGAGAGCCGTAGGATGCACAGGATCCGGGCGTGCGGCAAAGGCACGCCGTGTGTGCAATTATGGATGTTCGGGAGTCGTGGAGCTATAGTTAAGGGTCGTTCGAGCTCTCGGGTGATGACAAATATTGTGGTGGTGAGGCCGAGGCGTCAAAATGCCTTAACCATGGCATACGGTTGTGCTTGACCTAGTGTCGAGAGCTATGGGACATGCAGGAACCGGGCCGTGCGGTAGCATAGTCGTGTGTGCAAATATGGCGCTTCTAGAGCCGTGGAGCCATGGTTAAGGGCCATTCGGGTTCTTGGGCGGTAATAAACGCTGTGGTGGAGAGGCCAAAGGTGTTAAAACGCCTTAACCATGGTGCATGGGCATGCTTGACTTGGTGCGAGGAGCCGTAGGACGATAGGAACCGGCCGTGCGGCAAAGAAAGTCGTGTGTGCAAATATGGCGCTTCGGAGCCATGGAGCCGAGGTTTAGGGCCATTCGTGGCTCTCGAGCGATGACAAATGCTATGGTAGAGAGGCCGAGGTGTCAAAATGCCTTAACCATGGCGTACGGGCTTGCTTGACTTAGTGCCGGGGCCATAGGACGCGTTGGAACCGACCATGCGGCAAAGATGGTCGTGTGTGCAAATGTGGCACCGTGGAGCCATGGTTAAGGGCCCTTCGGCTCTCGGGTGATGGAAAACTCTATGGTAGAGAGGTGAGAGGCATCAAAATGGCTTAACCATGGCGTACGGGTGTGCTTGAACCGGTGCCGAGAGCCGTAGGATGCACGGGATCCGGCCGTGCTCCAAAGACAAGCCGTGTGTGCAATCATGGATGTTCGAGTCGTGGAGCTATAGTTAAGGGCCGTTCGGGCTCTCGTGATGACAAACATTGTGGTGGTGGGGCCAGAGGTGTCAAAACGCCTTAACCATGGCATACGGTCGTGCTTGACCTAGTGTCGAGAGCCGTAGGACACGTAGGAACCGGCCGTGCGGTAGCATAGTCGTGTGTGCAAATATGGCGTTCTAGAGCGGTGGAGCCATGGTTAAGGGCCATTGGGTTCTTGGGCGGCAACAAATGCCGTGGTCGAGAGGCCAGCGGTGTCAAACGCCTTAACCATAGTGCATGGGCGTGCTTGACTTGGTGCGAGGAGCCGTAGGATGCACAGGAACCGCCGTGCGGGCAAAGAAAGTCGTGTGTGCAAATATGGCGCATCGGAGCCATGGAGCCGAGGTTAAGTGCCGTTCGTGCTCTCGAGTGATGGCAAACGCTATGGTAGAGAGGCCGAGAGGTGTCAAAATGCCTTAACCATGGCGTACGTGCATGCTTGACTCGAGAGCCGGGAGCCATAAAATGCGTTGGAACCGACCGTGCGCGGCATGGTCGAGTGTGCAAATATGGCGCTTTTGGAGCCGTGGAGGCATGGTTAAGGGCCCTTCGTGCTCTCGGTGATGGAAAACTCTATGGTGGAGAGGTGAGAGGCATCAAAATGGCTTAACCATGGCATACGGCGTGCTTGACCCGGTGCCGAGAGCCATAGGATGCACGGGATCCGACCGTGCGGCAAAGCAAAGTCGTGTGTGCAATTATGGATGTTCGAGTCGTGGAGCTGTAGTTAAGGGCCGTTCGGCTCTCGGGTGATGACAAACATTATGGTGGTGAGGCCGAGGCATCAAAACGCCTTAACCATGGCATACGGTCATGCTTGACCTAGTGTCAAGAGCAGTAGGACACGCACGAACCGGGTCCGTGCGGTAGCATATTCGTGTGTGCAAATATGGCGCTTCTAGAGTGCCGGAGCCATGGTTAAGGGCCATTCGGTTCTCGAGCGGCAACAAATGCTATGGTGGAGAGGATAGAGGTGTCAAAATGCCTTAACCATGGCGTACAAGCATGCTTGACTCAGTGCCCGGAGCCATAGGATGCGTTGAACCGACCGTGCGGCAAAGATGGTCGTGTGTGCAAATATGGCGCTTTGCGGCCGTGGAGCAAGGTGGTTAAGGGCCCTTCGGCTCTCGGGTGATGAAAAACTCTATGGTGGAGAGGTGAAAGGCATCAAAATGGCTTAACCATGGCGTACGTGCGTGCTTGACCCGGTGCCAAGAGCCGTAGGATGCACAGATCCGGATCAGGCGTGCGGCGACAGCCGTGTGTGCAATTATGGATGTTCGAGTCGTGGAGCTATAGTTAAGGGCCGTTCGGGCTCTCGGGTGATGACAAATATTGTGGTGGTGAGGCCGGAGGCATCAAAATGCCTTAACCATGGCATACGGTCGTGCTTGACCTAGTGTCGAGAGCTATAGGACATGCAGGAACCGGGCCGTGCGGTAGCATAGTCGTGTGTGCAAATATGGCGCTTCTAGAGCCGTGGAGCCATGGTTAAGGGCCATTCGGGTTCTCGGGCGGTAATAAACGCCGTGGTGGAGAGGCCAAAGGTGTTAAAACACCTTAACCATGGTGCATGGGCATGCTTGACTTGGTGCGAGGAGCCGTAGGACGCATAGGAACCGGCGGTGCGGCAAAGAAAAGTCGTGTGTGCAAATATGGCGCTTCCGAGCCGTGAGCCGAGGTTAAGGGCCGTTCGTGCTCTTGAGCGATGACAAACGCTATGGTAGAGAGGCCCGAGGTGTCAAAATGCCTTAACCATGGCGTATGGGCTTGCTTGACTCGCCGGGAGCCATAGGACGCGTTGGAACCGACCATGCGGCGCATGGTCGTGTGTGCAAATGTGGCGGTTTTACGCCGTGGAGCCATGGTTAAGGGCCCTTCGTGCTCTCGGGTGATGGAAAACTCTATGGTGGAGAGGTGAGAGGCATCAAAATGGCTTAACCATGGCGTACGGGTGTGCTTGAACCGGTGCCGAGAGCCGTAGGATGCACAGGATCCGGCCGTGCGCCGGCACGCCGTGTGTGCAATTATGGATGTTCGAGTCGTGGAGCTATAGTTAAGGGCCGTTCGGGCTCTCGGTGATGACAAACATTGTGGTGGTGGGGCC
Organism: Themeda triandra; assembly: GCA_018135685.1. Taxonomy (NCBI): domain Eukaryota; kingdom Viridiplantae; phylum Streptophyta; class Magnoliopsida; order Poales; family Poaceae; genus Themeda; species Themeda triandra. The sequence continues at coordinate 36,208 of JAENPR010002572.1, read as the reverse complement.
AGAGGTGTCAAAACGCCTTAACCATGGCATACGGTCGTGCTTGACCTAGTGTCGAGAGCCGTAGGACACGTAGGAACCGGGCCGTGCGGTAGCATAGTCGTGTGTGCAAATATGGCAGTTCTAGAGCGGTGGAGCCATGGTTAAGGGCCATTCGGGTTCTTGGGCGGCAACAAATGCTGTGGTCAAGAGGCCAGCGGTGTCAAAACGCCTTAACCATAGTGCATGGGCGTGCTTGACTTGGTGCGAGGAGCCGTAGTATGCGCAGGAACCGGCGTGCGGGCAAAGAAAGTCGTGTGTGCAAATATGGCGCTTCCGGAGCCGTGGAGCCGAGGTTAAGTGCCATTCGGCTCTCGAGTGACAAAGCAAATGCTATGGTGGAGAGGCCGGAGGTGTCAAAATGCCTTAACCATGGCGTACGTGCATGCTTGACTCGAGCCGGGAGCCATAAAATGCGTTGGAACCGACCGTGCGGGCATGGTCGAGTGTGCAAATATGGCGCTTTTGGAGCCGTGGAGGCATGGTTAAGGGCCCTTCGTGCTCTCGTGATGGAAAACTCTATGGTGGAGAGGTGAGAGGCATCAAAATGGCTTAACTATGGCGTACAGGCGTGCTTGACTCGGTGCCGAGAGCCATAGGATGCACGGGATCCGACCGTGCGGCAAAGACACGTCGTGTGTGCAATTATGGATGTTCGAGTCGTGGAGCTGTAGTTAAGGGCCGTTCGTGCTCTCGGGTGATGACAAACATTGTGGTGGTGAGGCCGAGGCATCAAAATGCCTTAACCATGGCATACGGTCATGCTTGACCTAGTGTCAAGAGTCGTAGGACACGCACGAACCGGGCCAGTGCGGTAGCATATTCGTGTGTGCAAATATGGCGCTTCTAGAGCCGTGGAGCCATGGTTAAGGGCCATTCAGGTTCTCGGTGGCAACAAATGCTGTGGTGGAGAGGCTAGAGGTGTCAAAATGCCTTAACCATGGCGTACGGGCATGCTTGACTCGGTGCCGGAGCCATAGGATGCGTTGAACCGACCGTGCGGGCAAAGATGGTCGTGTGTGCAAATATGGCGCTTCCGAGCCGTGGAGCCAAGGTTAAGGGCCGTTCGGGCTCTCGAGCAATGGCAAACGCTATGGTAGAGAGGCCGGAGGTGTCAAAATGCCTTAACCATGGCGTACGGGCATGCTTGACTCGGTCCGAGAGCCATAGGATGCGTTGGAACCGACGGTGCGGCAAAGATGGTCGTGTGTGCCAATATGGCGCTTTTGCGGCCGTGGAGCCGTGGTTAAGGGCCCTTCAGGCTCTCGGGTGATGAAAAACTATATGGTGGAGAGGTGAGAGGCATCAAAATGGCTTAACCATGGCGTACGGGCGTGCTTGACCCGGTGCCGAGAGCCATAGGATGCACAGGATCCGGGCCGTGCGGCAAAGACACGTCGTGTGTGCAATTATGGATGTTCGAGTCGTGGAGCTATAGTTAAGGACCGTTCGGGCTCTCGGGTGATGACAAATATTGTGGTGGTGAGGCCGAGGCGTCAAAACGCGTTAACCATGGCATACGGTCGTGCTTGACCTAGTGTCGAGAGCTATAGGACATGCAGGAACCGGGCGTGCGGTAGCATAGTCGTGTGTGCAAATATGGCGCTTCTAGAGCCGTGGAGCCATGGTTAAGGGCCATTCGGGTTCTCGGGCAGTAATAAACGCTGTGGTGGAGAGGCCAAATGTGTTAAAACACCTTAACCATGGTGCATGGGCGTGCTTGACTTGGTGCGAGGAGCCGTAGGACGATAGGAACCGGCCGTGCGGCAAAGAAAGTCGTGTGTGCAAATATGGCGCTTCGGAGCCGTGGAGCCGAGGTTAAGGGTCGTTCGGGCTCTTGAGCGATGACAAACGCTATGGTAGAGAGGCCGAGGTGTCAAAATGCCTTAACCATGGCGTACGGGCTTGCTTGACTCGGTCTTAGAGCCATAGGACGCGTTGGAACCGACCATGCGGCGGCATGGTCGTGTGTGCAAATGTGGCGCTTTACCGCCGTGGAGCCATGGTTAAGGGCCCTTCGGGCTCTCGGGTGATGGAAAACTCTATGGTGGAGAGGTGAGAGGCATCAAAATGGCTTAACCATGGCGTACGGGTGTGCTTGAATAGGTGCCGAGAGCCGTAGGATGCACAGGGATCCGGCCGTGCGCCGGACACGACGTGTGTGCAATTATGGATGTTCGAGTCGTGGAGCTATAGTTAAGGGCCGTTCGGGCTCTCGGGTGATGACAAACATTGTGGTGGTGGGGCCAGAGGTGTCAAAATGCCTTAACCATGGCATACGGTCGTGCTTGACCTAGTGTCGAGAGCTGTAGGACACATAGGAACCGGCTGTGCGGTAGCATAGTCGTGTGTGCAAATATGGCAGTTCTAGAGCGGTGGAGCCATGGTTAAGGGCCATTCGGGTTCTTGGGCGGCAACAAATGCTGTGGTCGAGAGGCCAGCGGTGTCAAAATGCCTTAACCATAGTGCATGGGCGTGCTTGACTTGGTGCTTAGCCGTAGGATGCGCAGGAACCGGCCGTGCGGCAGCAAAGTCGTGTGTGCAAATATGGCAGTTCTGGAGCCGTGGAGCCGAGGTTAAGTGCCATTCAGGCTCTCGAGTGATGGCAAACGCTATGGTAGAGAGGCCAGAGGTGTCAAAATGCCTTAACCATGGCGTACGGGCATGCTTGACTCACAGCCGGGAGCCATAAAATGCGTTGGAACCGACCGTGCGGCAGCATGGTCGAGTGTGCAAATATGGCAGTTTTGGAGCCGTGGAGGCATGGTTAAGGGCCCTTCGGGCTCTCGGGTGATGGAAAACTCTATGGTGGAGAGGTGAGAGGCATCAAAATGGCTTAACCATGGCGTACATGGCGTGCTTGACCCGGTGCCGAGAGCCATAGGATGCACAGATCCGACCGTGCGGCAAAGCACGCCGTGTGTGCAATTATGGATGTTCGGAGTCGTGGAGCTGTAGTTAAGGGCCGTTCGGGCTCTCGGGTGATGACAAACATTGTGGTGGTGAGGCCGAGGCATCAAAATGCCTTAACCATGGCATACGGTCATGCTTGACCTAGTGTCAAGAGCCGTAGGACACGCACGAACCGGGCCGTGCGGTAGCATATTCGTGTGTGCAAATATGGCAGTTCTAGAGCATGTGGAGCCATGGTTAAGGGCCATTTAGGTTCTCAGTGGCAACAAATGCTGTGGTGGAGAGGCTAGAGGTGTCAAAATGCCTTAACCATGGCGTACGGGCATGCTTGACTCAAGCCGGGAGCCATTGTAGGGTCGAGATGGACTAGGGGGTGAATAGTCCTTCCTAAAAACTTACGCACCGGCTAACCAAAACAAATGCGGAATTAAAACTATCGGTCTAGCCAAGACTAACCCCCACTAACTACAACTCTAGTAGCACCTTGTAAAAGATCCTAAACAAGAAGCAAGGTGCTAAACTAGCTAGTGCTCACCTAAACAATTCTAGCTTGCAAGGTCACACAAACCTAAGCAACTAGTACTTTAGCGAACCGGGAGCACCTACACAATTCTAATGAGCAAAAGCACTAAGCCAAACCTAAGCTCACTAGATGCTCAAGGACAAGGCTACACAAGCCGAACCCAAGAGTGCAATTCACTTAACTACACAAGCTAAGCAAGACACTAAAACTACTTCTAGCTACACAAGCAAGAAGGTGCTCAACTAGCTACACAAGCAAACGAGCACAAGAGCCACTACTCAAGCTAAGCAAGAATGTAACAAATGTAAATGCAAGCTTGAGCTAGAGGGGATGCAAACCACCGCAAAGAGTGGACACACGAAGTCGCGACGGTGGCGAATCACCGGGTGTAGAGACCAACCACCTGCACACAATCACAAGGGAGGTCGAAGCCTCACACACAAGCACAAGGAGGTCGAAGCCTCGGCAATCACAAATCGACACACGATTTTCCCCCTGGTTCACTTGGTCGCCACCAAGCTACGTCCGGGTGGCGATACACCGACTTGGTGATGAGAAGGCCGCTCAAGTTGGCTCACACAACAACCCTCCGGGGAGCCCTAACTCCAATCAACACAAGACCGGATCCTCCAAGCCACGCTCAACTAGAGTAGCCAATTTGCGCTCCGCGGGGAAGGCTCAAGAACCCTCACAAATCCTCCTTCGGAGCACCGCACAATCTCCACGCGGTGCTTCAACGAAGTCTCTTGCCGCCAAGCCGTCTAGGAGGTGGCGACCTCCAAGAGTAACAAGCACACCGGCTTACAACACGATCACCTAGTGCCACTCGATGCAATCTCTCAAAGCAACGCACTAGAATCGCTCACTCACTCGATCGGATGATCACTCTCAAGCACAAGTGAGTAAAGGGCTCTCCAAGCACTCTCCAAGGTGGACACCAAGTCCCCAAGGTGCTCAAAGAACCACCATGGCCGAGCAACCCCTCTATTTATAGCCCCAAGGGCTGAAATAGCCGTTGCCCCCATGCTGGAACAAGTAAGGCGCGCCGGACGCGTCCGGCCATCACCGCCGGACACTCCAAGCCGCGTCCGGCGCTCCTCCGTGCGCCACGTGTTCCGACCGTTTGAGGTCGACCGTTGATGCCCAACGGCTAACTCCCGATCGTGTGAAGAAAACCTGCGCAACACGCGCCGGACGCTCAACAGTACACCGCCCGAGTCCGGCGCCCGCGTCCGGCGTGCGTCCGGCCGAGCGACTGCTAGCGCGCTCCGGCTCTGGAAGTTTCTGGTCGGCGTCCGGCCACCGCCGGACGCGCCACCTCTGAGTCCGGCGCTCGCAGCGCTCCGACCAGCCGCCCACGCCAGGCCACCATGCGCCGGACGCGTCCGGCCCGCCTGGCCGCGCGTCCGACGGCCGCGTCCGGCGCCCAGAAAACAACGTTTTCCAGCCCGTCGCGAACGCCAACTTCTCCAACAATTTGCATCCGGCGCAATAGAAAATAGGCCTCCAATTTTCCAGAAAACACCGAATCCCGCCTCGCAAGCTCGGCGGGAGGGAGAGAGGGACCCAAACCCAACTCTACCCTACAAACCAAAGCACGATCAACGCCACCTTTGTGTGCCAACACCACCAAGTGTACATCACAATGTGCATGTGTGTTAGCATTTTCACAATCATTTTCAAAGGATTTTCTCTTGATCTCACAACGCCACTCGATCCTAGCATGTCGCAATGTTAGATCACTCAAGTGGCACTAGATGACCGAGATGCAAACAAGTTTACCCCTCTTGATAGTATGGCTATCAATCCTAAATCCGGTCATCAACTTCTCTACACACCTCATGACCGGTGAAATGAAATGCCCTATAGCATACCTTTGCCTTGCGCATTTCCACTTCCACCATCTTCCACCGGAGTACCAATGCAACACATGCACCGACACGATCTCAAGATGATATGATCCACTTCATATCGTCATGCAACCCTCTTGGTTCATCGATCTTGATCTCAATTGCTCTTCACCGCCTCATGGTCCATCGGAACCAAGTCTTGCCCGAGCTTCACCATCTCATGGTCCGTCGCTCCACTGCCTCGACTTGTCCTTCACACACCCTCCGGTCTTGAGCCAAGCTTCATCTCGATCTTCACCGTTGGTCACATGACTCCATGTCATGTCACATATTCAATGAAGCTCCTTCATCTCACATTCACCTGTGGACTAAATCCCTGTGTATTCTCATGATCACACAATTAGTCCACCTAAGTTGTCACTCAATTATCAAAACCAAACAAGGGACCTTTCAATCTCCCCCTTTTTGGTAATTGATGACAACTCTACAAAGATATGGAAATAAAGTTCATAAAGGACTTTATGTCACTTATCCAACATTTAAGCTCAATGTTATGATTTGGATAAGTTCCACAAAGTCAACTTGGTAGTGATAGCTCCCCCCTACATGTGTGCTCAAATGGTTTGGTTTCAAGCTTGCACACATGCATAGATATGGAAATTCTAGGGAGAGTAATCACAACACAAGTGACTAGCTAAACCATCCTATGCATACTAGTTATCAAATCATCAATCAAGACTATGACTAGCATACACCACACAAGCATTGCATATTGAATTTAAGACAATGCAAATGCAAGCAAGCACATGAATATGCACATATCAAATGCAATCAATCAAGTTCATGAGCTTGCTCCCCCTACTTGTGTGCTTCTCTTGTCCAAGAACTTTGATCCTCTTCAATGTTGCTCTTCTCGGCTATGTCCATCTTCTTCTCCCATTTGTATGCATCTTGCATATCTTTGTACCATTCTCTCCCCTTTGTCATCAAAGACCATAAAGGGTCCAAGACCACTTGTATGATACTTCATGTAAGACAAACTTCTTGATGCAAAGGATTGGAGCTAGGGGTTGATGGTTGATTCTTGAATCTTCCTTTTGATGGACACACCATATGCTGGAATGACACCACTTGTAATCTTCACATGTAGTTGCATGAACCCACTTGCCACTATGCATTGGGCACTCCCCTTTGTCATAGCACTAAAGATACCACATGTGTAGGTCACCTTCAAGATCTTTGCCTCTAATACCAATGAAGTAGGGATCCTCCCCTATGACAAAGCATGGGTCACACCAAATGACAATATTGAGCAAATCTTGATTTAATCACTTAAAGTTGAGGATCACTTGTGGAACCACCTTGTTGGAATATGCATGAATACCACATTCTTGAACTAGATTGTTTTTCATGAGCTTCTTTCTCTTGAACTTGAGCTAACTTGATTTGCACATGAGCTTTCAAATCCGGTTTGAACCAATGACAAGCTTCTTCACACCTTACTAGAAGGGTTATCTTGCCAATGTTGGACTTGTAGCTAATGTGCAACTCAAACTAGATCAAGTACTTGGGTTCACTAGCTCATGAACATGTTATATGTTACCACTAGAACAAGTAAGGCATAGAAACAATAGTGGCACCATATAAACATCAAAATCTTTTGATTTTTCATGAATGCTCCAAGATATCATGACTATATGCACTAAGCAAGTCCTTAGCAAAATATGTATGCATATGTCAATCAATGTCACCTTTGCTATCTTGAAGTAGAGGATGGTCATGAGATTCCAATTTCATTACTCCAATAGCAATGTGAAGTCCATTCAATAGCTTGGTGAAGCCAATAGATATCCATGAAGAATTGCATGCTTCACCCATATGAAATGAGAACCACTTATGATCAAGTGCATCTCTTGTTGTGGTTGGCTTGCATCTTCTCTTGATCTTTGCTTGCATGAGAGAACACCACAAGTAATATCACTTGATTTGTCATGTATTGCTCTCTATTTGGATGTTGCTTGCTTTCTTGATCAATCTTCTTGATATCTTCAACTAAGCATCTTGAATCCCCTTAGATCATCACCTTCATGTCGGCCTTCCAAGATCACTTGTCAATCCCATCTCTCATGGGCGGCACACCTCCTCGATGGAGAGAAGCGATCTCACTAAGAACAATCCTAGACACTCAATTGAATTGTCATTCATTTGATTGATCCTTTGACTTGATAAGATGAAGTATCTTGAGTTCTTCTTTAAGTCCTTTTCTTTCTTGCTCTTGAGCTTGATCTTGATCTTCAATAAATCAAACATAGGTTCCTCAATCACTTGTAATCATGATTCCAACTTGAGGACCTTTCAATGTGAGTGACACTTGATATATCCAATATTTGTCACTTTTCTGGCAGATTCTGCAACCTTCAAAGATTGACTCATATCTCCCAATGTACAGCTCCAAATGCCATGAAATTTGGTCGAGATGATCATCTCTAAGTCTTCATGCAGCTGTAAAAATTTGAGCGTCATTGGCCTTCTAGATTGCTGCCAGATTTCACATCTTCTCATACTGCTACATGCTGAAAACTGCTGCACTATAGCTGAAAAGAACTACTCCAAAACTGTAGCAATCCTTATCCAATTCTCATGAAATTTGCACAGAATATTGACTCATAAGCAAAGAGCATGCATACCAAATTTCAAGCCATTTCAATAATATTTGATCCATCAAACTCAGACTTGATCACAGCGCTCAGATTTCAGAATTTAGACAGATTTAAGCAATTGAGCTATGCTTCTTCAAAAATGACTCAAACTTGATGTCAACTTGTTTGAACACTCCCACAAGACATATATCCAGTCAAACTACTTCACTAAAGGTCATCTTGTGATCATATTCTCCCAAACTAACTCAAATTTGAATACCAGGCATTGAATCCATTCAAACATCTCATAGCAAGCAACCAATGCATATATATCCAATTCAAACAACTCATATGCATCCAAATGAATGTGATCAACAAAATATATACCTTGGTAGCACATGATCTTCCAATAGCAAGCTTCAACTCAATACAATTGCAAGCCATCACATATGACAATTGATCACCACAACTTGAATTTGCACTTGTATGTTGTAGCATTTGGACTTCACTTGTCATGACTTGGCATTGGGATGAGAATAGCAATAAGCTTCAATACTTGATTCAATCACATGATGAAGAATATGAACTCAATTGAATCAAGCCTCCAATGCCATGGTACCTACAAACATTCATCCACTTGTTGATGGTACCCAAACTAGTTTGGGTCCTCTCAAGTTAGGAGCAACATACTTAGGCAAAGCCTTAGTATGAGTAGCGGGATGTTTTGCAATAGCAACCAAAGAGGTACCATTACCATCCTTTCTAAGCATATTAGTATCATCAATTGAACTAAGCTTAGAAGTTTTACCTAGGGGACATGAATATGCCATGTGTCCCCTTTCCCGGCATGAATAGCATCTTCTCTTTGCTTGAGCCTTTTCTTCATTGCTCATGTGATGCTCTTCATGGTCTTGCCTCTCATGAGTTGCTTGAGCCTTCTTCTCAAGCTTGTTGGAACACTTTGAGGCTAAGTGTCCCATGTCACCACACTTGAAGCACTTGATGTGAGCATGAGTGTTCTTCTCTTGAATCTTGCTCATCATCATCTTGGCATCTTGGATATGAGTTGGATGCCTTGCTCTTCCACCCCTTCTTGTCTTCTTCTTCATCATCTTCAAGTCATCAACTTTGGCTTCATGGTTGATCTTGACTTGAGCTTGGGGTGTTGATCTTGGCTCAACTTGAGGCTTCTTGGTAGGGCAATCCTTGGCTAGATGTCCCATTTCACGGCATTTGAAGCACATGAAATGAGATAGCTTCTCTTCTTCTAGCTTCTTCATTGTTCTCTCAAATTTCTTCTTGCCCCATCTTTTGCCTTTGATGTTGGTGTTATTGTAGTTGATGCCATTCAAATTGCCATACTTCTTGTAACTCTCCAAGAGTTGAGAGTAAGAGACTTTTGGCAATCCACCCAACCCAACATTCTTCTTGTTGTAGCGAAGACCACTCATGTCACCAAATCTTCTCTTGTTCTTCAACAAATGATCAAGAGCGACATGAGAGTTGGTCCACCTCTCTAGCTTGTTGCTCAAATTCTTCACTTGATTTTTGAGCTCATTGTTCTCCTTCAGAAGGTTAGTCTCACAAGACATAGAAGAAGAACAAGCATCTAAATGTGAAGAACATGGCATAGATAATAAATCATCACAAGAGGTGGATACATGCTTCTTGCCTACATCACAAGGGTTAGTAACATGAGGTTGATCATTTGACCCAAGAGATGAGCTCTCACTAGTTTTAGCTTCTTCATTGCAAAACTTCTTAGTGAGAAAATCATGTTCTTGCACCAAGTTATCATGAGCAACACTAAGTTCCTCATGAGTCAATTTTAGCACATCATGTGAACAAGTAGTAACATAAAGTAGATGCTCTTGTTGTTCACATGTGTTCTTTAGAAGAGAGTTTTCTTTTTCCAATTTGCTTGTTTTAGCAAACTCCTTTTCTAAAGCTCTTGACAACTTAAACACAAGCTCAAGACTTGGATCATCACAATCAAAGATCACATTGCCAATTTTTACCTTGCGGTCACCATGTGACATGTAGCAATGTGATGAAGTCGGTGAGCTTGTAGTAGAGTCATCACCCTCATATGCATCATCAAGTGAGCTTGTAGAAGAATCTTCACTTGCTTCACTTGAGGCATCATCATCATCGTCGTCAAGTGAACTTGTGGTAGGAAGTTCATCATCTTCACTTGACCTTGAGGTGGAGCAATCCTCCACAACAACCTTGTTGTGGTCATGCTCAACATCCTCAAGTGGCATTACCTCGGGCTCCTCCACCTTGAACTTTCCATCATCCCATGTGGAGGCATCACCATAGGTGTGCTTGATGGATTCCCACATGACATGAGCGGAGACACTAGAATCCACCTTCTCATACACATCAAAGCTCAAAGCATCATATAAGTACAATAAAGCACTTGAATCAAGATCAAAGAGAGCCTTTTGAGCTTTGGTGAGGTTCTTGTGATCCATGGCGACATTGATCCCACTAGTGATCACCCACCACACCTTAGGTCCCGAGGCACGAAAATGCCCTCGCGATATTATTTGCAGAAATGCCATCGATCTTTAGTCCTCCGCCATTTCACCGTTCTAGCTCCGTTTTAGGCGATCTTGGACTTTTCGGAATCGTCTCGACGTAAGCTACGTGTTAGCAGTGATGATAGCCTCATTTGATACCTTTCAAAATGCAGCTTAGAACTAAGTTTGATTAGTGGTCCTTTAGTGCTCTTTTCAAAACACGCATAGTCTCGGCCTATCTCGTTAGTTGTACCCTCCTAACTATAGCTTCTTGGTTAGTTGTTCTTGCGCTCCCAAGATTGTAGCTTCGAGCTCTATCATTTTGGTTCGCTCTTTCGTTAGCAGTTTCTTTTGTATGGTGTATGCTCTTAGTCTTGTCTCGTTTGTGTTGCTTGCTTGATGTTTTACGAGAAGCGTCGACAAGTGCCGAAGACCGGGAGCCGAGGATCAACAAGTGCAAAGTGGAACTTGGAGACCGAGAAGATAGAAGAGCCGGAAACTCGGAGCAACTAGAACTTGGATTTAAGGCAAGTACGGCATCCCTTTGATCATGTTGATCCCATGAATGTTTATTTATAATTCATGCATGTGTCTAAATCAGTGAACCATAGGACCAACTAGCCACTTTACCAAACATCCTATGGGGGTTTTGTAGATAGGTTATAGGTCTGCTAGTGCTCTGCTTACCTATTCATTAACAATGTTTATATTAATCTTGCTTCTTTGATAAAAGTTGTGCTAGTTGGTGATGGCTGCGGCCATGGAGAAGTGGCAACGATGCGGTGAGCATTGTTGGTTGGTGAAGCAAGGGAGATACAGGTGCTAGGGTTTTGCCTGTAGCGACAGGGGCATCCGTGTCGTCTCTCCCTAAGGACCGGTTCGTGGAGCGGCCACCTGGGACTTCCGTACATCTCCAGGCTAATGGGCTCTTGCTTGGCCAATTAGCAGGATCATCATAGGCAGGTTGGGCGGCTTACCGACGGGTGCCATAGCAATGGTGATAAGGGTGATCTCAAGTTCTAGTATGGGTGTTCTAGATGATCCGTAGACACGGGCGTAGGCTACGAGTACGTCACCCATATGCTTGCGACATTCCCGTCGAGTTGCCACCGTCCTTGACCCCGTGAAAAGCCTCGTTGTGACCCCCGCCGGCTGTCTTGGTAACGGGCTAAGAGGTTTGGCCACCTCGGGCGAAAGGGTAATCACAACTGGAGTGAAAGTGTACACCTCTCGCGAGTTTGATCAATCGATATATCGTCCGTGCTCACGGTTACGAGCGGCCCGATCCTCGCATGATTAGAAAAAGGTTTTCTTTGATCGTGGAGAATGGTTATTGAGAGGTTGCTACCTCGGTCTTTACCAGGATAGCAATCCCGTGGTATCCGAGATGGCTATCTCATATATATATTTATGTACTTTAAAAGCTTATCTTTTTTTTAAAAAAATGATCTTAATGAACCTTAATTCTACTTGAACCTTAATTAAGGGTTGAGCTTTCCACCAAGTTGATAGCAATAGGTTGCTAATTAAAATACACCTGTTACTAAAAGTGCTACCGCAGTTATACCTTTGAGCTTTACCTTGTTCAAGCCATGCATATCATTATACTTTTCGCCTGTACTTGTTGAGTTCTACATGGACTCACCTTGCAATAGTCTGCTAGCAAGGTGTTGCTGGACATTGAGATGCCGAAGGTGCTTGGCGTACGAAACCCCCAGTCAACTGTCCCTGAGAGGAATGGAGCTCTGAAGAGAAGATGTAGCCAACGTTCCGTGATACTCTGATGTTTTGTGAGTGTGCAAATATGGCAGTTTTGGAGCCGTGGAGGCGTGGTTAAGGGCCCTTCAGGCTCTCAGGTGATGGAAAACTCTATGGTGGAGAGGTGAGAGGCATCAAAATGGCTTAACCATGGCGTACAGGCGTGCTTGACCCGGTGCTGAGAGCCATAGGATGCACAGGATCCGACCGTGCGGCAGCACAGTCGTGTGTGCAATTATGGATGTTCTGGAGTCGTGGAGCTGTAGTTAAGGGCCGTTCGGGCTCTCGGGTGATGACAAACATTGTGGTGGTGAGGCCAGAGGCATCAAAACGCCTTAACCATGGCATACGGTCATGCTTGACCTAGTGTCAAGAGCTGTAGGACACGCACGAACCGGGCCGCGTGCGGTAGCATATTCGTGTGTGCAAATATGGCGTTCTAGAGCGTGGAGCCATGGTTAAGGGCCATTCGGGTTCTCGAGGCAGCAACAAACGCTGTGGTGGAGAGGCTAGAGGTGTCAAAATGCCTTAACCATGGCGTACGGGCATGCTTGACTCGGTGCCGGGAGCCATAGGATGCGTTGGAACCGACCGTGCGGCGGCATGGTCGTGTGTGCAAATATGGCGGTTCGGAGCCGTGGAGCCAAGGTTAAGGGCCGTTCGGGCTCTCGAGCGATGGCAAACGCTATGGTAGAGAGGCTAGAGGTGTCAAAATGCCTTAACCATGGCGTACGGGCATGCTTGACTCGGCCGAGAGCCATAGGATGCGTTGGAACCGACCGTGCGGCGGCATGGTCGTGTGTGCAAATATGGCGCTTTGCGAGCCGTGGAGCATGGTTAAGGGCCCTTCGGCTCTCGGGTGATGAAAAACTCTATGGTGGAGAGGTGAGAGGCATCAAAATGGCTTAACCATGGCGTACGGGCGTGCTTGACCCGGTGCCGAGAGCCGTAGGATGCACGGGATCCGGCCGTGCGGCGGCACGGTCGTGTGTGCAATTATGGATGTTCGGAGTCGTGGAGCTATAGTTAAGGGCCGTTCGGGCTCTCGGGTGATGACAAATATTGTGGTGGTGAGGCCGGAGGTGTCAAAACGCCTTAACCATGGCATACGGTCGTGCTTGACCTAGTGTCGAGAGCTATAGAACATGCGACGAACCGGCCGTGCGGTAGCATAGTCGTGTGTGCAAATATGGCGGTTCTAGAGCCGTGGAGCCATGGTTAAGGGCCATTCGGGTTCTTGGGCGGTAATAAACGCTGTGGTGGAGAGGCCAAAGGTGTTAAAATGCCTTAACCATGGTGCATGGGCGTGCTTGACTTGGTGCGAGGAGCCGTAGGACGCATAGGAACCGGCCGTGCGGGAGCAAAGTCGTGTGTGCAAATATGGCGGTTCGGAGCCGTGGAGCCGAGGTTAAGGGCCGTTCGGCTCTCAAGCGACGACAAACGCTATGGTAGAGAGGCCGGAGGTGTCAAAATGCCTTAACCATGGCGTACGGGCTTGCTTGACTCGGTCGGGAGCCATAGGATGCGTTGGAACCGACCATGCAGCGGCATGGTCGTGTGTGCAAATGTGGCGGTTTTGCGCCGTGGAGCCATGGTTAAGGGCCCTTCGGGCTCTCGGGTGATGGAAAACTCTATGGTGGAGAGGTGAGAGGCATCAAAATGGCTTAACCATGGCATACGGGTGTTCTTGAACCGGTGCCGAGAGCCGTAGGATGCACGGGATCCGGCCGTGCGCCGGCACGTCGTGTGTGCAATTATGGATGTTCGAGTCGTGGAGCTATAGTTAAGGGCCGTTCGGGCTCTCGGGTGATGACAAACATTGTGGTGGTGGGGCCGGAGGTGTCAAAACGCCTTAACCATGGCATACGGTTGTGCTTGACCTAGTGTCGAGAGCCGTAGGACACGTAGGAACCGGCTGTGCGGTAGCATAGTCGTGTGTGCAAATATGGCAGTTCTAGAGCGGTGGAGCCATGGTTAAGGGCCATTCAGGTTCTTGGGCGGCAACAAATGCTGTGGTCGATAGGCCAGCGGTGTCAAAATGCCTTAACCATAGTGCATGGGCATGCTTGACTTAGTGCGAGGAGCCGTAGGATGCGCAGGAACCGGCCGTGCGACAGCAAAGTCGTGTGTGCAAATATGGCTGTTCTGGAGCCGTGGAGCCGAGGTTAAGTGCCGTTCAGGCTCTTGAGTGACGGCAAACGCTATGGTAGAGAGGCCGAGGTGTCAAAATGCCTTAACCATGGCGTACGGGCATGCTTGACTCGGTGCGCCGGAGCCATACAATGCGTTGGAACCGACCGTCGGCGGCATGGTCGAGTGTGCAAATATGGCGGTTTTGGAGCCGTGGAGGCATGGTTAAGGGCCCTTTAGGCTCTCGGGTGATGGAAAACTCTATGGTGGAGAGGTGAGAGGCATCAAAATGGCTTAACCATGGTGTACGGGCGTGCTTGACCCGGTGCCGAGAGCCATAGGATGCACGGGATCCGGCCGTGCGCGGCACACGTGTGTGCAATTATGGATGTTCGGAGTCGTGGAGCTGTAGTTAAGGGCCGTTCGGGCTCTCGGGTGATGACAAACATTGTGGTGGTGGGGCCGGAGATATCAAAACGCCTTAACCATGGCATACGGTCGTGCTTGACCTTGTGTCGAGAGCCGTAGGACACGTAGGAACCGGGCCGTGCGGTAGCATAGTCGTGTGTGCAAATATGGCGCTTCTAGAGCGGTGGAGCCATGGTTAAGGGCCATTCGGGTTCTTGGGCGGCAACAAATGCTGTGGTCGAGAGGCCGGCGGTGTCAAAACGCCTTAACCATAGTGCATGGGCGTGCTTGACTTGGTGCGAGGAGCCGTAGGATGCGCAGGAACCGGCCGTGCGGCGGCAAAGAAAGTCGTGTGTGCAAATATGGCAATTCGGAGCCGTGGAGCCGAGGTTAAGTGCCGTTCGGCTCTTGAGTGACGGCAAACGCTATGGTAGAGAGGCCGAGGTGTCAAAATGCCTTAACCATGGCGTACGGGCATGCTTGACTCGAGCCGGGAGCCATAAAATGCGTTGGAACCGACCGTGCGGCGGCATGGTCGAGTGTGCAAATATGGCGTTTTGGAGCCGTGGAGGCATGGTTAAGGGCCCTTTAGGCTCTCGGGTGATGGAAAACTCTATGGTGGAGAGGTGAGAGGCATCAAAATGGCTTAACCATGGCGTACGGGCGTGCTTGACCCGGTGCCGAGAGCCATAGGATGCACGGGATCCGGCCGTGCGGCGGCACGGTCGTGTGTGTAATTATGGATGTTCGGAGTCGTGGAGCTGTAGTTAAGGGCCGTTCGGGCTCTCGGGTGATGACAAACATTGTGGTGGTGAGGCCGGAGGCATCAAAACGCCTTAACCATGGCATACGGTCATGCTTGACCTAGTGTCAAGAGCTGTAGGACACGCACGAACCGGCTGTGCGGTAGCATACTCGTGTGTGCAAATATGGCAGTTCTAGAGCCGTGGAGCCATGGTTAAGGGCCATTCAGGTTCTCGGGCGGCAGCAAACGCTGTGGTGGAGAGGCTAGAGGTGTCAAAATGCCTTAACCATGGCGTACGGGCATGCTTGACTCAGTGCCGGGAGCCATAGGATGCGTTGGAACCGACCGTGCGGCAGCATGGTCGTGTGTGCAAATATGGCAGTTCTGGAGCCGTGGAGCCAAGGTTAAGGGCCGTTCAGGCTCTCGAGCGATGGCAAACGCTATGGTAGAGAGGCCAGAGGTGTCAAAATGCCTTAACCATGGCGTACGGGTGTGCTTGAACCGGTGCCGAGAGCCGTAGGATGCACAGGATCCGGCCGTGCGGCAGCACAGTCGTGTGTGCAAATATGGCTGTTTTAGAGCCGTGGAGCTATAGTTAAGGGCCGTTCGGGCTCTCGGGTGATGAAAAACTCTATGGTGGAGAGGTGAGAGGCATCAAAACGGCTTAACCATGGCGTACGGGCGTGCTTGACCCGGTGCCGAGAGCCGTAGGATGCACGGGATCCGGGCGTGCGGCAAAGACGTCGTGTGTGCAATTATGGATGTTCGAGTCATGGAGCTATAGTTAAGGGCCGTTCGGGCTCTCGAGTGATGACAAATATTGTGGTGGTGAGGCCGGGGCGTCAAAACGCCTTAACCATGGCATACGGTCGTGCTTGACCTAGTGTCGAGAGCTATAGGACATGCAGGAACTAGCTGTGCGGTAGCATAGTCGTGTGTGCAAATATGGCAGTTCTAGAGCTGTGGAGCCATGGTTAAGGGCCATTCGGGTTCTCGGGCGGTAATAAACGCTGCGGTGGAGAGGCCAAAGGTGTTAAAATGCCCTAACCATGGTGCATGGGCATGCTTGACTTGGTGCGAGGAGCCGTAGGACGCATAGGAACCGGCCGTGCGGGCGAAAGTCGTGTGTGCAAATATGGCGCTTACGGAGCCGTGGAGCCGAGGTTAAGGGCCGTTCGGGCTCTCGAGCGACGACAAACGCTATGGTAGAGAGACCGAGAGGTGTCAAAATGCCTTAACCATGGCGTACGGGCTTGCTTGACTCGGTCGGGAGCCATAGGACGCGTTGGAACCGACCATGCGGCGGCATGGTCGTGTGTGCAAATGTGGCGGTTTACTTTGCCATGGAGCCATGGTTAAGGGCCCTTCAGGCTCTCGGGTGATGGAAAACTCTATGGTGGAGAGGTGAGAGGCATCAAAATTGCTTAACCATGGCGTACGGGTGTGCTTGAACCGGTGCCGAGAGCCGTAGGATGCACAGGATCCGGCCGTGCGCCGGCACGTCGTGTGTGCAATTATGGATGTTCTAGAGTCGTGGAGCTATAGTTAAGGGCCGTTCGGGCTCTCGGGTGATGACAAACATTGTGGTGGTGGGGCCGGAGGTGTCAAAATGCCTTAACCATGGCATACGGTCGTGCTTGACCTAGTGTCGAGAGCCGTAGGACACGTAGGAACCGGGCCGTGCGGTAGCATAGTCGTGTGTGCAAATATGGCGGTTCTAGAGCGGTGGAGCCATGGTTAAGGGCCATTCGGGTTCTTGGGTGGCAACAAATGCTGTGGTCGAGAGGCCGGCGGTGTCAAAATGCCTTAACCATAGTGCATGGGCGTGCTTGACTTGGTGCGAGGAGCCATAGGATGCGCGGGAACCGGCCGTGCGGCGGCAAAGTCGTGTGTGCAAATATGGCGGTTACGGAGCCGTGGAGCCGAGGTTAAGTGCCGTTCAGGCTCTTGAGTGACGGCAAACGCTGTGGTAGAGAGGCCAGAGGTGTCAAAATGCCTTAACCATGGCGTACGGGCATGCTTGACTCGGGCCGGGAGCCATAAAATGCGTTGGACCCGACCGTGCGGCGGCATGGTCGAGTGTGCAAATATGGCGCTTTGGAGCCGTGGAGGCATGGTTAAGGGCCCTTCGGGCTCTCGGGTGATGGAAAACTCTATGGTGGAGAGGTGAGAGGCATCAAAATGGCTTAACCATGGCGTACGGGCGTGCTTGACCCGGTGTCGAGAGCCATAGGATGCACGGGGATCCGGCCGTGCGGCGGCACGGTCGTGTGTGCAATTATGGATGTTCGGAGTCGTGGAGCTGTAGTTAAGGGCCGTTCGGGCTCTCGGGTGATGACAAACATTGTGGTGGTGAGGCCGAGGCATCAAAACACCTTAACCATGGCATACGGTCATGCTTGACCTAGTGTCAAGAGCCGTAGGACACGCACGAACCGGGCCGTGCGGTAGCATATTCGTGTGTGCAAATATGGCGCTTCTAGAGCATGTGGAGCCATGGTTAAGGGCCATTCGGTTCTCGGCGGCAACAAACGCTGTGGTGGAGAGGCTAGAGGTGTCAAAATGCCTTAACCATGGCCTACGGGCATGCTTGACTCAGTGCCGGGAGCCATAGGATGCGTTGGAACCGACCGTGCGGCAGCATGGTCGTGTGTGCAAATATGGCGGTTCGGAGCCGTGGAGCCAAGGTTAAGGGCCGTTCGGGCTCTCGAGCGATGGCAAACACTATGGTAGAGAGGCCGAGGTGTCAAAATGCCTTAACCATGGCGTACGGGCATGCTTGACTCGGTCCGAGAGCCATAGGATGCGTTGGAACCGACCGTGCGGCAGCATGGTCGTGTGTGCAAATATGGTAGTTTTGCAGCCGTGGAGCCGTGGTTAAGGGCCCTTCGGCTCTCGGGTGATGAAAAACTCTATGGTGGAGAGGTGAGAGGCATCAAAATGGCTTAACCATGGCGTACGGGCGTGCTTGACCCGGTGCCGAGAGCCGTAGGATGCACAGGATCCGGCTGTGCGGCAAAGACACGTCATGTGTGCAATTATGGATGTTCAGAGTCGTGGAGCTATAGTTAAAGGGCCGTTCGGACTCTCGGGTGATGACAAATATTGTGGTGGTGAGGCCGGAGGCATCAAAACGCCTTAACCATGGCATACGGTCGTGCTTGACCTAGTGTCGAGAGCTATAGGACATGCGGAACCGGGCCGTGCGGTAGCATAGTCGTGTGTGCAAATATGGCGGTTCTAGAGCTGTGGAGCCATGGTTAAGGGCCATTCGGGTTCTCGGGCGGTAATAAATGCTGTGGTGGAGAGGCCAAAGGTGTTAAAATGCCTTAACCATGGTGCATGGGCGTGCTTGACTTGGTGCGAGGAGCCGTAGGATGCGCATGAACCGGCCGTGCGGCAGCAAAGTCGTGTGTGCAAATATGGCAGTTCTGGAGCCGTGGAGCCGAGGTTAAGTGCCATTCAGGCTCTCGAGTGACGGCAAACGCTATGGTAGAGAGGCCAGAGGTGTCAAAATGCCTTAACCATGGCGTACGGGCATGCTTGACTCGAGCCGGGAGCCATAAAATGCGTTGGAACCGACCGTGCGGCGGCATGGTCGAGTGTGCAAATATGGCGTTTTGGAGCCGTGGAGGCATGGTTAAGGGCCCTTCGGGCTCTCGGGTGATGGAAAACTCTATGGTGGAGAGGTGAGAGGCATCAAAATGGCTTAACCATGGCGTACGGGCGTGCTTGACCCGGTGCCGAGAGCCATATGATGCACGGGATCCGGCCGTGCGGCGGCACGGTCGTGTGTGCAATTATGGATGTTCAGTCGTGGAGCTGTAGTTAAGGGCCGTTCGGGCTCTCGAGTGATGACAAACATTGTGGTGGTGAGGCCAGAGGCATCAAAACACCATAACCATGGCATACGGTCATGCTTGACCTAGTGTCAAGAGCTGTAGGACACGCACGAACCGGCCGGCGGTAGCATATTCGTGTATGCAAATATTCCGGTTCTAGAGCCGTGGAGCCATGGTTAAGGGCCATTCAGGTTCTCAGGCGGCAACAAAAGCTGTGGTGGAGAGGCTAGAGGTGTCAAAATGCCTTAACCATGGCGTACGGGCATGCTTGACTCGGTGCCGGGAGCCATAGGATGCGTTGGAACCGGCCGTGCGGCGGCATGGTCGTGTGTGCAAATATGGCGGTTCGGAGCCGTGGAGCCAAGGTTAAGGGCCGTTCAGGCTCTCGAGCGATGGCAAACGCTATGGTAGAGAGGCTAGAGGTGTCAAAATGCCTTAACCATGGCGTACGGGCTTGCTTGCCTCAGTGCCGAGAGCCATAGGATGCGTTGGAACCGACCGCGCGACAGCATGGTCGTGTGTGCAAATATGGCAGTTTTGCAGCCATGGAGCTGTGGCTAAGGGCCCTTCAGGCTCTCGAGTGATGGAAAACTCTATGGTGGAGAGGTGAGAGGCATCAAAATGGCTTAACCATGGCGTACGGGCGTGCTTGACCCGGTGCCGAGAGCCGTAGGATGCACAGGATCCGGCTGTGCGGCAGCACAGTCGTGTGTGCAATTATGGATGTTCTGGAGTCGTGGAGCTATAGTTAAAGGGCCGTTCAGGCTCTCGGGTGATGACAAATATTGTGGTGGTGAGGCCAGAGGCGTCAAAACGCCTTAAACATGGCGTACGGTCGTGCATGACCTAGTGTCGAGAGCTATAGGACATGCGAGAACTGGCTGTGCGGTAGCATAGTCGTGTGTGCAAATATGGCTGTTCTAGAGCTGTGGAGCCATGGTTAAGGGCCATTCGGGTTCTCGGGCGGTAATAAACACTGTGGTGGAGAGGCCAAAGGTGTTAAAACACCTTAACCATGGTGCATGGGCGTGCTTGGTGCGAGGAGCCGTAGGACACATAGGAACCGGCCGTGCGGCAGCAAAGTCATGTGTGCAAATATGGCAGTTCTGGAGCCGTGGAGCCGAGGTTAAGGGCCGTTCAGGCTCCCGAGCGACGACAAACGCTATGGTAGAGAGGCCAGAGGTGTCAAAATGCCTTAACCATGGCGTATGGGCTTGCTTGACTCAGTGCCAGGAGCCATAGGACGCGTTGGAACCGACCATGCGGCAGCATGGTCGTGTGTGCAAATGTGGCAGTTTTACTGCCGTGGAGCCATGGTTAAGGGCCCTTAAGGCTCTCGGGTGATGGAAAACTCTATGGTGGAGAGGTGAGAGGCATTAAAATGGCTTAACCATGGCGCACGGGTGTGCTTGAACCGGTGCCGAGAGCTGTAGGATGCACAGGATCCGGCCGTGCGCCAGCACAGTCGTGTGTGCAATTATAGATGTTCTGGAGTCGTGGAGCTATAGTTAAGGGCCGTTCGGGCTCTTGGGTGATGACAAACATTGTGGTGGTAGGGCCAGAGGTGTCAAAACGCCTTAACCATGGCATACGGTCGTGCTTGACCTAGTGTCGAGAGCTGTAGGACATGTAGGAACCGGCTGTGCGGTAGCATAGTCGTGTGTGCAAATATGGCGCTCTAGAGCGGTGGAGCCATGGTTAAGGGCCATTCGGGTTCTTGGGCGGCAACAAATGCTATGGTCGAGAGGCCAAAGGCGGTGTCAAAACGCCTTAACCATAGTGCATGGGCGTGCTTGACTTGGTGCGAGGAGCCGTAGGATGCGCGGGAACCGGCCGTGCGGCAACAAAGTCGTGTGTGCAAATATGGCGGTTACGGAGCCGTGGAGCCGAGGTTAAGTGCCGTTCGGGCTCTCGAGTGATGGCAAACGCTATGGTAGAGAGGCCGGAGGTGTCAAAATGCCTTAACCATGGCGTACGGGCATGCTTGACTCGAGCCGGGAGCCATAAAATGCGTTGGAACCGACCGTGTGGCAGCATGGTCGAGTGTGCAAATTTGGCGCTTTGGAGCCGTGGAGGCATGGTTACGGGCCCTTCGGGCTCTCGGTGATGGAAAACTCTATGGTGGAGAGGTGAGAGGCATCAAAATGGCTTAACCATGGCGTACGGGCGTGCTTGACCCGGTGCCGAGAGCCATAGGATGCACGGGATCCGGCCGTGCGGCAACGTAGTCGTGTGTGCAATTATGGATGTTCGAGTCATGGAGCTGTGGTTAAGGGCCGTTCGGGCTCTCGGGTGATGACAAACATTGTGGTGGTGAGGCTAGAGGCATCAAAATGCCTTAACCATGGCATACGGTCATGCTTGACCTAGTGTCAAGAGCTGTAGGACACGCACGAACCGGGCGTGTGCGGTAGCATATTCGTGTGTGCAAATATGGCGGTTCTAGAGCCGTGGAGCCATGGTTAAGGGCCATTCGGGTTCTCGGGCGGCAACAAATGCTGTGGTGGAGAGGCTAGAGGTGTCAAAATGCCTTAACCATGGCGTACGGGCATGCTTGACTCGGTGCCGGGAGCCATAGGATGCGTTGGAACCGACCGTGCGGCAAAGCATGGTCGTGTGTGCAAATATGGCGGTTCGGGAGCCGTGGAGCCAAGGTTAAGGGCCGTTCGGGCTCTCGAGCGATGGCAAATGCTATGGTAGAGAGGCCGAGGTGTCAAAATGCCTTAACCATGGCGTACGGGCATGCTTGACTCGGTCCGAGAGCCATAGGATGCGTTGGAACCGACCGTGCGGCGGCATGGTCGTGTGTGCAAATATGGCAATTTTTCAGCCGTGGAGGCGTGGTTAAGGGCCTTTCGGGCTTTCGGGTGATGAAAAACTCTATGGTGGAGAGGTGAGAGGCATCAAAATGGCTTAACCATGGCGTACGGGCGTGCTTGACCCGGTGCCGAGAGCCGTAGGATGCACGGGGATCCGGGCGTGCGGCGGCACGACAATCGTGTGTGCAATTATGGATGTTACGAGTCGTGGAGCTATAGTTAAGGGCCGTTCGGGCTCTCGGGTGATGACAAATATTGTGGTGGTGAGGCCGGGCGTCAAAACACCTTAACCATGGCATACGGTCGTGCTTGACCTAATGTCGAGAGCTATAGGGCATGCAGGAACCGGGCCGTGCGGTAGCATAGTCGTGTGTGCAAATATGGCGGTTCTAGAGCTGTGGAGCCATGGTTAAGGGCCATTCGGGTTCTCGGGCGGTAATAAACGCTGTGGTGGAGAGGCCAAAGGTGTTAAAATGCCTTAACCATGGTGCATGGGCGTGCTTGATTTGGTGCGAGGAGCCGTAGGACGCATAGGGACCGGCCGTGCGGGCAAAGAAAGTCGTGTGTGCAAATATGGCAGTTCTAGAGCCGTGGAGCCGAGGTTAAGGGCCATTCGGGTTCTCGGGCGACGACAAACGCTATGGTAGAGAGGCCAGAGGTGTTAAAATGCCTTAACCATGGCGTACGGGCTTGCTTGACTCAGTGCCGGGAGCCATAGGACGCGTTGGAACCGACCATGCGGCAGCATGGTCGTGTGTGCAAATGTGGCGGTTTTTTTGTGGAGCCATGGTTAAGGGCCCTTCGGGCTCTCGGGTGATGGAAAACTCTATGATGGAGAGGTGAGAGGCATCAAAATGGCTTAACCATGGCGTACGGGTGTGCTTGAACCGGTGCCGAGAGCCGTAGGATGCACGGGATCCGGCCGTGCGCCGGCACGACAAACGTGTGTGCAATTATGGATGTTACGGAGTCGTGGAGCTATAGTTAAGGGCCGTTCGGGCTCTCGGGTGATTACAAACATTGTGGTGGTGGGGCCGGAGGTGTCAAAACGCCTTAACCATGGCATACGGTCGTGCTTGACCTAGTGTCGAGAGCCGTAGGACACGTAGGAACCGCCGTGCGGTAGCATAGTCGTGTGTGCAAATATGGCGGTTCTAGAGCGGTGGAGCCATGGTTAAGGGCCATTCGGGTTCTTGGGCGGCAACAAATGCTGTGGTCGAGAGGCCGGCGGTGTCAAAATGCCTTAACCATAGTGCATGGGCGTGCTTGACTTGGTGCGAGGAGCCGTAGGATGCGCAGGAACCGGCCGTGCGGCGGCAAAGTCGTGTGTGCAAATATGGCGGTTCGGGAGCCGTGGAGCCGAGGTTAAGTGCCGTTCGGGCTCTCAAGTGACGGCAAACGCTATGGTAGAGAGGCCGAGGTGTCAAAATGCCTTAACCATGGCGTACGTGCACGCTTGACTCGAGCCGGGAGCCATAAAATGCGTTGGAACCGACCGTGTGGCGCATGGTCGAGTGTGCAAATATGGCAGTTTTGGAGCCGTGGAGGCATGGTTAAGGGCCCTTCGGGCTCTCGGGTGATGGAAAACTCTATGGTGGAGAGGTGAGAGGCATCAAAATGGCTTAACCATGGCGTACGGGCGTGCTTGACCCGGTGCCGAGAGCCATAGGATGCACAGATCCGACCGTGCGGCGGCACGGTCGTGTGTGCAATTATGGATGTTACGGAGTCGTGGAGCTGTAGTTAAGGGCCGTTCGGGCTCTCGGGTGATGAAAAACATTGTGGTGGTGCGGCCGGAGGCATCAAAATGCCTTAACCATGGCATACGGTCATGCTTGACCTAGTGTCAAGAGCTGTAGGACACGCACGAACCGGGCGTGCGGTAGCATATTCGTGTGTGCAAATATGGCGGTTCTAGAGCCGTGGAGCCATGGTTAAGGGCCATTCGGGTTCTCGAGGCGGCAACAAACGCTGTGGTGGAGAGGCTAGAGGTGTCAAAATGCCTTAACCATGGCGTACGGGCATGCTTGACTCGGTGCCGGGAGCCATAGGATGCGTTGGAACCGGCCGTGCGGCGGCATGGTCGTGTGTGCAAATATGGCAATTCGGGAGCCGTGGAGCCAAGGTTAAGGGCCGTTCGGGCTCTCGAGTGATGGCAAACGCTATGGTAGAGAGGCCGGAGGTGTCAAAATGCCTTAACCATGGTGTACGGGCATGCTTGACTCGGTCTTAGAGCCATAGGATGCGTTGGATTCGGCCGTGCGGCGGCATGGTCATGTGTGCAAATATGGCGGTTTGCGGCCGTGGAGCGTGGTTAAGGGCCCTTCGGGCTCTCGGGTGATGAAAAACTCTATGGTGGAGAGGTGAGAGGCATCAAAATGGCTTAATTATGGCGTACGGGCGTGCTTGACCCGGTCTTAGAGAGCCGTAGGATGCACGGGATCCGGGCGTGCGGCGGCACGTCGTGTGTGCAATTATGGATGTTCGGAGTCGTGGAGCTATAGTTAAGGGCCGTTCGGGCTCTCGGGTGATGACAAATATTGTGGTGGTGAGGCCAGAGGCGTCAAAATGCCTTAACCATGGCATACGGTCGTGCTTGACCTAGTGTCGAGAGCTATAGGACATGCAGGAACCGGCTGTGCGGTAGCATAGTCGTGTGTGCAAATATGGCAGTTCTAGAGCTGTGGAGCCATGGTTAAGGGCCATTCGGGTTCTTGGGCGGTAATAAACGTTGTGGTGGAGAGGCCAAAGGTGTTAAAACGCCTTAACCAAGGTGCATGGGCGTGCTTGACTTGGTGCGAGGAGCCGTAGGATGCGTTGGAACCGGCCGTGCGGCAGCAAAGTCGTGTGTGCAAATATGGCAGTTTTGCAGCCGTGGAGCCGAGGTTAAGGGCCGTTCAGACTCTCGGGTGATGAAAAACTCTATGGTGGAGAGGTGAGAGGCAACAAAATGGCCTAACCATGGCGTACGGGTGTGCTTGACCCGGTGCCGAGAGCCGTAGGATGCACAGGATCCGGCTGTGCGGCAGCACAGTCGTGTGTGCAATTATGGATGTTCTGGAGTCGTGGAGCTATAGTTAAGGGCCGTTCGGGCTCTCGGGTGATGACAAATATTGTGGTGGTGAGGCCAGAGGCGTCAAAACACCTTAACCATGGCATACGGTCGTGCTTGACCTAATGTCGAGAGCTATAGGACATGTAGGAACTGGGCGTGCGGTAGCATAGTCGTGTGTGCAAATATGGCGGTTCTAGAGCCGTGGAGCCATGGTTAAGGGCCATTCGGGTTCTCGGGCGGTAATAAACGCTGTGGTGGAGAGGCCAAAGGTGTTAAAATGCCTTAACCATGGTGCATGGGCGTGCTTGACTTGGTGCGAGGAGCCGTAGGACGCATAGGAACCGGCCGTGCGGCAGCAAAGTCGTGTGTGCAAATATGGCAGTTCTAGAGCCGTGGAGCCGAGGTTAAGGGCCGTTCAGGCTCTCGAGCGACGACAAACGCTATGGTAGAGAGGCCAGAGGTGTTAAAATGCCTTAACCATGGCGTACGGGCTTGCTTGACTCAGTGCCAGGAGCCACAGGACGCGTTGGAACCGACCATGCGGCAGCATGGTCGTGTGTGCAAATGTGGCAGTTTTACTGCTGTGGAGCCATGGTTAAGGGCCCTTCAGGCTCTCGGGTGATGGAAAACTCTATGATGGAGAAATGAGAGGCATCAAAATGGCTTAACCATGGCGTACGGGTGTGCTTGAACCGGTGCCGAGAGCCGTAGGATGCACGGGATCCGGCCGTGCGCCCGGCACGTCGTGTGTGCAATTATGGATGTTCGGAGTCATGGAGCTATAGTTAAGGGCTGTTCGGGCTCTCGGGTGATGACAAACATTGTGGTGGTGGGGCCAGAGGTGTCAAAACGCCTTAACCATGGCATACGGTCGTGCTTGACCTAGTGTCGAGAGCTGTAGGACACGTAGGAACCGGCTGTGTGGTAGCATAGTCGTGTGTGCAAATATGGCTGTTCTAGAGCGGTGGAGCCATGGTTAAGGGCCATTCGTGGTTCTTGGGCGGCAACAAATGCTGTGGTCGAGAGGCCAGCGGTGTCAAAATGCCTTAACCATAGTGCATGGGCGTGCTTGACTTGGTGCGAGGAGCCGTATGATGCGCGAGGAACCGGCCGTGCGGCGGCAAAGTCGTGTGTGCAAATATGGCGGTTACGGAGCCGTGGAGCCGAGGTTAAGTGCCGTTCGGCTCTCAAGTGATGGCAAACGCTATGGTAGAGAGGCCGGGGTGTCAAAATGCCTTAACCATGGCGTACGGGCACGCTTGACTCGGAGCCGGGAGCCATAAAATGCGTTGGAACCGACCGTGTGGCGATGGTCGAGTGTGCAAATATGGCGTTTTGGAGCCGTGGAGGCATGGTTAAGGGCCCTTCGGGCTCTCGGGTGATGGAAAACTCTATGGTGGAGAGGTGAGAGGCATCAAAATGGCTTAACCATGGCGTACGGGCGTGCTTGACCCGGTGCCGAGAGCCATAGGATGCACGGGATCCGGCCGTGCGGCGGCACGGTCGGTGTGTGCAATTATGGATGTTCTGGAGTCGTGGAGCTGTAGTTAAGGGCCGTTCAGGCTCTCGGGTGATGAAAAACATTGTGGTGGTGCGGCCAGAGGCATCAAAATGCCTTAACCATGGCATACGGTCATGCTTGACCTAGTGTCAAGAGCTCAGGACACGCACGAACCGGGCTGTGCGGTAGCATATTCGTGTGTGCAAATATGGCGGTTCTAGAGCCGTGGAGGCATGGTTAAGGGCCATTCGGGTTCTCGGCGGCAACAAACGCCGTGGTGGAGAGGCTAGAGGTGTCAAAATGCCTTAACCATGGCGTACGGGCATGCTTGACTCGGTGCCGGGAGCCATAGGATGCGTTGGAACCGACCGTGCGGCGCATGGTCGTGTGTGCAAATATGGCGGTTCGGAGCCGTGGAGCCAAGGTTAAGGGCCGTTCGGGCTCTCGAGTGATGGCAAACGCTATGGTAGAGAGGCCGGAGGTGTCAAAATGCCTTAACCATGGCGTACGGGCATGCTTGACTCGGTCTTGAGAGCCATAGGATGCGTTGGAACCGACCGTGCGGCGCAAAGCATGGTCGTGTGTGCAAATATGGCAGTTTTGCGGCCGTGGAGCGTGGTTAAGGGCCCTTCGGGCTCTCGGGTGATGAAAAACTCTATGGTGGAGAGGTGAGAGGCATCAAAATGGCTTAACCATGGCGTACGAGCGTGCTTGACCCGGTGCCGAGAGCCGTAGGATGCACGGGATCCGGGCGTGCGGCGGCACGGTCGTGTGTGCAATTATGGATATTTTGGAGTCGTGGAGCTATAGTTAAGGGCGTTCGGGCTCTCGGGTGATGACAAATATTGTGGTGGTGAGGCCGGGCGTCAAAATGCCTTAACCATGGCATACGGTCGTGCTTGACCTAGTGTCGAGGGCTATAGGACATGCAGGAACTGGCTGTGCGGTATCATAGTCGTGTGTGCAAATATGGCAGTTCTTGAGCTGTGGAGCCATGGTTAAGGGCCATTCGGGTTCTCGGGCGGTAATAAACGCTGTGGTGCAGAGGCCAAAGGTATTAAAATGCCTTAACCATGGTGCATGGGCGTGCTTGACTTGGTGCGAAGAGCCGTAGGACGCATAGGAACCGGCCGTGCGGCAGCAAAGTCGTGTGTGCAAATATGGCAGTTCTGGAGCCGTGGAGCCGAGGTTAAGGGCCATTCAGGCTCTCGAGCAACGACAAACGCTATGGTAGAGAGGCCAGAGGTGTCAAAATGCCTTAACCATGGCGTACGGGCTTGCTTGACTCGGTCTTGGAGCCATAGGACGCGTTGGAACCGACCATGCGGCGGCATGGTCGTGTGTGCAAATGTGGCGGTTTTGCCGTGGAGCCATGGTTAAGGGCCCTTCGGGCTCTCGGGTGATGGAAAACTCTATGGTGGAGAGGTGAGAGGCATCAAAATGGCTTAACCATGGCGTACGGGTGTGCTTGAACCGGTGCCGAGAGCCATAGGATGCACGGGATCCGGCCGTGCGCCGGACAATCGTGTGTGCAATTATGGATGTTACGGAGTCATGGAGCTATAGTTAATGGCCGTTCGGGCTCGGGTGATGACAAACATTGTGGTGGTGGGGCCGAGGTGTCAAAATGCCTTAACCATGGCATACGGTCGTGCTTGACCTAATGTCGAGAGCTGTAGGACACGTAGGAACCGGCTGTGCGGTAGCATAGTCGTGTGTGCAAATATGGCTGTTCTAGAGCGGTGGAGCTTAAGGGCCATTCGGGTTCTTGGGCGGCAACAAATGCTGTGGTCGAGAGGCCAGTGGTGTCAAAATGCCTTAACCATAGTGCATGGGCGTGCTTGACTTGGTGCGAGGAGCCGTAGGATGCGCAGGAACCGGCCGTGCGGCAGCAAAGTCGTGTGTGCAAATATGGCAGTTCTGGAGCCGTGGAGCCGAGGTTAAGTGCCGTTCAGGCTCTCGAGTGACGGCAAACGCTATGGTAGAGAGGCCAGAGGTGTCAAAATGCCTTAACCATGGCGTACAGGCATGCTTGACTCAGAGCCGGGAGCCATAAAATGCGTTGGAACCGGCCGTGCGGCAGCATGGTCGAGTGTGCAAATATGGCGGTTTTGGAGCCGTGGAGGCATGGTTAAGGGCCCTTCGGGCTCTCGGGTGATGGAAAACTCTATGGTGGAGAGGTGAGAGGCATCAAAATGGCTTAACCATGGCGTACGGGCGTGCTTGACCCGGTGCCGAGAGCCATAGGATGCACGGGGATCCGGCCGTGCGGCGGCACGACAACGTGTGTGCAATTATGGATGTTCTGGGAGTCATGGAGCTGTAGTTAAGGGCCGTTCGGGCTCTTGGGTGATGACAAACATTGTGGTGATGAGGCCGGAGGCATCAAAATGACTTAACCATGGCATACGGTCATGCTTGACCTAGTGTCAAGAGCCGTCGGACACGCACGAACCGGGCAGTGCGGTAGCATATTCGTGTGTGCAAATATGGCGGTTCTAGAGCCGTGGAGCCATGGTTAAGGGCATTCAGTTCTCGGCGGCAACAAACGCTGTGGTGGAGAGGGTAGAGGTGTCAAAATGCCTTAACCATGGCATACGGGCATGCTTGACTTAGTGCCGGAGCCATAGGATGCGTTGGAACCGGCCGTGCGGCGGCATGGTCGTGTGTGCAAATATGGCGGTTACGGAGCCGTGGAGCCAAGGTTAAGGGCCGTTCGGGCTCTTCGGCGATGGAAAACGCTATGGTGGAGAGGCCGGAGGTGTCAAAATGCCTTAACCATGGCCTACGGGCATGCTTGACTCGATCTTGAGAGCCATAGGATGCGTTGGAACCGACCGTGTGGCGGCATGGTCGTGTGTGCAAATATGGCGGTTTGCGGCCGTGGAGCTGTGGTTAAGGGCCCTTCGGGCTCTCGGGTGATGAAAAACTCTATGGTGGAGACATGAGAGGCATCAAAATGGCTTAACCATGGCGTACGGGCGTGCTTGACCCGGTGCCGAGAGCCGTAGGATGCACGGGATCCGGGCGTGCGGCGGCACGGTCGTGTGTGCAATTATGGATGTTCTGGAGAGCTATAGTTAAGGGCCGTTCGGGCTCTCGGGTGATGACAAATATTGTGGTGGTGAGGCCAGAGGCATCAAAACGCCTTAACCATGGCATACGGTCATGCTTGACCTAGTGTCGAGAGCTATAGGACATGCGAGGCGGCTGTGCGGTAGCATAGTCGTGTGTGCAAATATGGCGTTCTAGAGCCGTGGAGCCATGGTTAAGGGCCATTCGGGTTCTCGGGCGGTAATAAATGCTGTGGTGGAGAGGCCAAAGGTGTTAAAATGCCTTAACCATGGTGCATGGGCGTGCTTGACTTGGTGCGAGGAGCCATAGGACGCATAGGAACCGGCGTGCGGCGGCAAAGAAAGTCGTGTGTGCAAATATGGCGGTTCGGAGCCGTGGAGCCGAGGTTAAGGGCCATTCGGGCTCTCGAGCGACGACAAACGCTATGGTAGAGAGGCCGAGAGGTGTCAAAATGCCTTAACCATGGCGTACGGGCTTGCTTGACTCGGTCGGGAGCCACGGGACGCGTTGGAACCGACCATGCGGCATGGTCGTGTGTGCAAATGTGGCGGTTCTTTACCGCCGTGGAGCCATGGTTAAGGGCCCTTCAGGCTCTCGAGTGATGGAAAACTCTATGGTGGAGAGGTGAGAGGCATCAAAATGGCTTAACCATGGCGTACGGGTGTGCTTGAACCGGTGCCGAGAGGCGTAGGATGCACAGGATCCGGCCATGCGCCAGCACAGTCGTGTGTGCAATTATGGATGTTCTGGAGTCGTGGAGCTATAGTTAAGGGCCGTTCGGGCTCTCGGGTGATGACAAACATTGTGGTGGTGGGGCTAGAGGTGTCAAAACGCCTTAACCATGGCATACGGTCGTGCTTGACCTAGTGTCGAGAGCTGTAGGACACGTAGGAACGGCTGTGCGGTAGCATAGTCGTGTGTGCAAATATGGCAGTTCTAGAGCGGTGGAGCCATGGTTAAGGGCCATTCGGGTTCTTGGGCGGCAACAAATGCTGTGGTCGAGAGGCCGCGGTGTCAAAATGCCTTAACCATAGTGCATGGGCGTGCTTGACTTGGTGCGAGGAGCCGTAGGATGCGCGGAACCGGCCGTGCGGCGGCAAAAAAGTCGTGTGTGCAAATATGGCGATTCGGAGCCGTGGAGCCGAGGTTAAGTGCCGTTCGGGCTCTCGAGTGACGGCAAACGCTATGGTAGAGAGGCCGGAGGTGTCAAAATGCCTTAACCATGGCGTACGGGCATGCTTGACTCGGTGAGCCGGAGCCATAAAATGCGTTGGAACCGACCGTGCGGCGGCATGGTTGAGTGTACAAATATGGCGTTTTGTTGCCGTGGAGGCAAGGTTAAGGGCCCTTCGGGCTCTCGGTGATGGAAAACTCTATGGTGGAGAGGTAAGAGGCATCAAAATGGCTTAACCATGGCGTACGTGGGCGTGCTTGACCCGGTGCCGAGAGCCATAGGATGCACGGGATCCGACCTTGCGGCGGCACGGTCGTGTGTGCAATTATGGATGTTACGGAGTCATGGAGCTATAGTTAAGGGCCGTTCGGGCTCTCGGGTGATGACAAACATTGTGGTGGTGAGGCCGGAGGCATCAAAATGCCTTAACCATGGCATACGGTCATGCTTGACCTAGTGTCAAGAGCCGTAGGACACGCACGAACCGGGCATGCGGTAGCATATTCGTGTGTGCAAATATGGCGGTTCTAGAGCTGTGGAGCCATGGTTAAGGGCCATTCGGGTTCTCGGTGGCAACAAACACTGTGGTGGTGAGGCTAGAGGTGTCAAAATGCCTTAACCATGGCGTACGGGCATGCTTGACTCGGTGCCGGAGCCATAGGATGCGTTGAACCGACCGTGCGCGGCAAAGATGGTCGTGTGTGCAAATATGGCGGTTCGGAGTCGTGGAGCCAAGGTTAAGGGCCGTTCGGGCTCTCGAGCGATGGCAAACGCTATGGTAGAGAGGCCGAGGTGTCAAAATGCCTTAACCATGGCGTACGGGCATGCTTGACTCGCTTGAGAGCCATAGGATGCGTTGGAACCGGCCGTGCGGCGCATGGTCGTGTGTGCAAATATGGCGGTTTGCGGCCGTGGAGCTATGGTTAAGGGCCCTTCAGGCTCTCGGGTGATGAAAAACTCTATGGTGGAGAGGTGAGAGGCATCAAAATGGCTTAACCATGGCGTACGGGCATGCTTGACCCGGTGCCGAGAGCCGTAGGATGCACAGGATCCGGCTGTGCGGCAGCACAGTCGTGTGTGCAATTATGGATGTTATAGAGTCGTGGAGCTATAGTTAAGGGCCGTTCGGGCTCTCGGGTGATGACAAATATTGTGGTGGTGAGGCCAGAGGTGCCAAAATGCCTTAACCATGGCATACGGTCGTGCTTGACCTAGTGTCGAGAGCTATAGGACATGCAGGAACTGGCTGTGCGGTAGCATAGTCGTGTGTGCAAATATGGCAGTTCTAGAGCTGTGGAGCCATGGTTAAGGGCCATTCGGGTTCTCGGGGTAACAAACGCTGTGGTGGAGAGGCCAAAGGTGTTAAAATGCCTTAACCATGGTGCATGGGCGTGCTTGACTTGGTGCGAGGAGCCGTAGGACGCATAGGAACCGGCCATGCGGCGGCAAAGTCGTGTGTGCAAATATGGCGGTTACGGAGCCGTGGAGCCGAGGTTAAGGGCCGTTCGGGTTCTCGAGCGATGACAAACGCTATGGTAGAGAGGCTAGAGGTGTCAAAATGCCTTAACCATGGCGTACGGGCTTGCTTGACTCGGTCGGGAGCCACGGGACGCGTTGGAACCGACCATGCGGCGGCATGGTCGTGTGTGCAAATGTGGCGGTTTTTGCGCCGTGGAGCCATGGTTAAGGGCCCTTCGGGCTCTCGGGTGATGGAAAACTCTATGGTGGAGAGGTGAGAGGCATCAAAATGGCTTAACCATGGCGTACGGGTGTGCTTGAACCGGTGCCGAGGGCGTAGGATGCACGGGGATCCGGCCGTGCGCCGGCACGATCGTGTGTGCAATTATGGATGTTAGGTCGTGGAGCTATAGTTAAGGGCCGTTTGGGCTCTTGGGTGATGACAAACATTGTGGTGGTGGGGCCGGAGGGAGTCAAAATGCCTTAACCATGGCATACGGTCGTGCTTGACCTAGTGTCGAGAGGCAGTAGGACACGTAGGAACCGGGCGTGCGGTAGCATAGTCGTGTGTGCAAATATGGCGGTTCTAGAGCGTGGAGCCATGGTTAAGGGCCATTCGGGTTCTTGAGCGGCAACAAATGCTGTGGTCGAGAGGCCGACGGTGTCAAAACGCCTTAACCATAGTGCATGGGCGTGCTTGACTTGGTGCGAGGAGCCGTAGGATGCGCGGTACCGGCCGTGCGGCGGCAAAGTCGTGTGTGCAAATATGGCAGTTACGGAGCCGTGGAGCCGAGGTTAAGTGCCGTTCGAGCTCTCGAGTGATGGCAAACGCTATGGTAGAGAGGCCGGAGGTGTCAAAATGCCTTAACCATGGCGTACGGGCATGCTTGACTCGAGCCGGGAGCCATAAAATGCGTTGGAACCGGCCGTGCGGCGGCATGGTTGAGTGTACAAATATGGCGGTTTTGGAGCCGTGGAGGCATGGTTAAGGGCCCTTCGGGCTCTCGGGTGATGGAAAACTCTATGGTGGAGAGGTGAGAGGCATCAAAATGGCTTAACCATGGCGTACGGGCGTGCTTGACCCGGTGCGAGAGCCATAGGATGCACGGGATCCGACCTTGCGGCAAAGCACGGTCGTGTGTGCAATTATGGATGTTCTAGAGTCATGGAGCTATAGTTAAGGGCCGTTCGGGCTCTCGGGTGATGACAAACATTGTGGTGGTGAGGCCGGAGGCATCAAAATGCCTTAACCATGGCATACGGTCATGCTTGACCTAGTGTCAAGAGCCGTAGGACACGCACGAACCGGGCGTGCGGTAGCATATTCGTGTGTGCAAATATGGCGGTTCTAGAGCCGTGGAGCCATGGTTAAGGGCCATTCGGGTTCTCGAGGTGGCAACAAACACGTGGTGGTGAGGCTAGAGGTGTCAAAATGCCTTAACCATGGCGTACGGGCATGCTTGACTCGGTGCCGGGAGCCATAGGATGCGTTAGAACCCGGCCGTGCGGCGGCATGGTCGTGTGTGCAAATATGGCGGTTACGGAGCCGTGGAGCCAAGGTTAAGGGCCGTTCGGGCTCTCGAGTGATGGCAAACGCTATGGTAGAGAGGCCGGAGGTGTCAAAATGCCTTAACCATGGCGTACGGGCATGCTTGACTCGGTCTTGAGAGCCATAGGATGCGTTGGAACCGGCCGTGCGCGGCATGGTCGTGTGTGCAAATATGGCGGTTTTGCGGCCGTGGAGCTATGGTTAAGGGCCCTTCGGGCTCTTGGGTGATGAAAAACTCTATGGTAGAGAGGTGAGAGGCATCAAAATGGCTTAACCATGGCGTACGGGCGTGCTTGACCCGGTGCCGAGAGCCGTAGGATGCACAGGATCCGACCGTGCGGCAGCACGGTCGTGTGTGCAATTGTGGAAGTTTTACTGTCGTGGAGCTATAGTTAAGGGCCGTTCGGGCTCTCGGGTGATGACAAACATTGTGGTGGTGGGGCCAGAGGTGTCAAAATGCCTTAACCATGGCATACGGTCGTGCTTGACCTAGTGTCGAGAGCTATAGGACATGCGAGGGAGCCGGGCCGTGCGGTAGCATAGTCGTGTGTGCAAATATGGCGGTTCTAGAGCCTGTGGAGCCATGGTTAAGGGCCATTCGGGTTCTCGGGCGGTAACAAACGCTGTGGTGGAGAGGCCAAAGGTGTTAAAATGCCTTAACCATGGTGCATGGGCGTGCTTGACTTGGTGCGAGGAGCCGTAGGACGCATAGGAACCGGCCATGCGGCAGCAAAGTCGTGTGTGCAAATATGGCGTTCTGGAGCCGTGGAGCCGAGGTTAAGGGCCGTTCGGGTTCTCGAGCGACGACAAACGCTATGGTAGAGAGGCTAGAGGTGTCAAAATGCCTTAACCATGGCGTACGGGCTTGCTTGACTCGGTCTTGGGAGCCACGGGATGCGTTGGAACCGACCATGCGGCGGCATGGTCGTGTGTGCAAATGTGGCGGTTTTCGCCGTGGAGCCATGGTTAAGGGCCCTTCGGGCTCTCGGGTGATGGAAAACTCTATGGTGGAGAGGTGAGAGGCATCAAAATGGCTTAACCATGGCGTACGGGTGTGCTTGAACCGGTGCTTAGAGGCGTAGGATGCACAAGATCCGGCCGTGCGCCGGCACGGTCGTGTGTGCAATTATGGATGTTTTGGAGTCGTGGAGCTATAGTTAAGGGCCGTTTGGGCTCTTGGGTGATGACAAACATTGTGGTGGTGGGGCCGGAGGTGTCAAAATGCCTTAACCATGGCATACGGTCGTGCTTGACCTAGTGTCGAGAGGCCGTAGGACACGTAGGAACCGGGCGTGCGGTAGCATAGTCGTGTGTGCAAATATGGTAGTTCTAGAGCGTGGAGCCATGGTTAAGGGCCATTCGGGTTCTTGAGCGGCAACAAATGCTTTTGTGGTCGAGAGGCCAGCGGTGTCAAAACGCCTTAACCATAGTGCATGGGCGTGCTTGACTTGGTGCGAGGAGCCGTAGGATGCGCAGGAACCGGCCGTGCGGCAGCAAAGTCGTGTGTGCAAATATGGCGGTTACGGGAGCCGTGGAGCCGAGGTTATCCGAAAGGCTCTCGAGTGACGGCAAACGCTATGGTAGAGAGGCCGGCGGTGTCAAAATGCCTTAACCATGGTGTACGGGCATGCTTGACTCGAGCGGAGCCATAAAATGCGTTGGAACCGACCGTGCGGCGGCATGGTTGAGTGTGCAAATATGGCGTTTTGGAGCCGTGGAGGCATGGTTAAGGGCCCTTCGGGCTCTCGGGTGATGGAAAACTCTATGGTGGAGAGGTGAGAGGCATCAAAATGGCTTAACCATGGCGTACGGGTGTGCTTGACCCGGTGCCGAGAGCCATAGGATGCACGGGATCCGACCTTGCGCCGGCACGGTCGTGTGTGCAATTATGGATGTTCAGGTCATGGAGCTATAGTTAAGGGCCGTTTGGGCTCTCGGGTGATGACAAACATTGTGGTGGTGAGGCCGGAGGCATCAAAATGCCTTAACCATGGCATACGGTCATGCTTGACCTAGTGTCGAGAGGCAGTAGGACACGCACGAACCGGGTGCGGTAGCATATTCGTGTGTGCAAATATGGCGGTTCTAGAGCGGTGGAGCCATGGTTAAGGGCCATTCGGGTTCTCGGGCGGCAACAAACAACTGTGATGGTGAGGCTAGAGGTGTCAAAATGCCTTAACCATGGCATGGGCATGCTTGACTTGGTGC
>JAENPR010003001.1:0-23818 GCA_018135685.1 Themeda triandra | reverse complement strand
TAAAGGTCCACATAAAGTAAGCAAGCGACTCTTCTAACAAGCATCACTCGTACTACTCCTCGGTTGTCGGTCCATGTTCTCCCATAACATGTATTTTCAACTTCTTCACTCTCCATGTCGCATTGCTTTGAGGTATTTGCCACCAATTCCTCATTTGTTGTAGAGCCATCATCAGCGAGATGACCCCAGGTACTCTCTTAGTCGTTCTGAGAGGAATATGGTGAAGCTGAACATAAACATGTTGAACTTCTTCTTGATTAACCGCTCTAGGAGGATTTTGAGTTGAAGCTGGTTGTAGACCCACTACGGATCTCCTCGTAAAGCTGCATTGATGACGTCCAGCACGATCACCCGATTCCCCAGGCGATATTCCTCATTCCGATGTTGCACAACTGTACCAAGGCCTATTGCCACTGACCAAATAGGACAAGCAGATACAAAAACTAACTTTGCTGCAAAGGCTTCATGCATGGCAACATTCTTTCGTTGCATAGCCCGTCCTTGGGAAGCGTTATTTGTGCAAGCAACATAGTCACCCTCTTTACTTTCTATTCGTATCCCTTCATCACCGACTGCTGCTTAGTGGTGACATAATCGGACTCATGATTAAGAGGTTCTGATGCACTCTCAAAATAAGAGTAGCTCTTTATCATGGCAAACATTGCACTGCTAGCAATACTGTTGCTATTCTCAGCTTCATACGTACCACCAACAAGAGCATTCTCACCAATCTGGCGCCACACAACAAGGTATGGGTCACCCTTGGGAAACACACTCGCAGTGGTACTAGCAACCTTATCTGGACATCTCTTAAGCAAATCCCTCAGGGCTTTGTAAGCAACTATATTTGCACCTTCCTGAGGATTCCTGCCTTGAGCGATAAAGCGGCGGCCACACCAAAGTGACTCATCCTCGCTCTTAAAGGAAATTACAACTTCAACAAATAGTAAACTCAGGCATTGATCTTCCATCTTCTTACTTCACTGGTAGCGATGCTCTTTACTCGTGGTATAACCCACAGAGTGCAGAACTCACTATAAAAGAGACGGCATTCCGAATTCTGTCAGCAACTTCTTGATTCCTTATGGCTCACAAGTGGCAAGCTGATGTTGTAGAGCTTCTGCTTTGTTTGACTTGGATTTGATGTGCTTCAATCGTGCCTTTTGTACAATCGAATTACAACTCTCATGAGACGAAGGTTATATTGGTCAATTTTTATCGAAAGAGAAGCATTTATTTATAAGGAGAGAAATAGTGTGGTACCCATGAAATGATCATGTGACATGATGCATGCACGTTCCGTACGTCCTCACAAACCTAGAAAACAATAGATTCTAGCGTTTTAAGCGGTGGCATACATACGACTCTCTTATAGCGGAAACTAGTCGAACTATACGAACTTGCGTGGTTAGTGTACCCGCAGAAGATTTCATTTCAGCAAAATCCCACATGAATGCAATCGACGTAAAAACTCGGCATCTTAAGAATAAGGTCAAAGCTCCGAATACAAACAACTCCTATTCAACACCCTTCTCCACACAGGAATATCCCCGGTATCTCTATATGTACGTGCACGCTAACCAAATCATCGTCAGAAGACGACATCCCACATATGGGACACTTTCTTATAAACATGTGTGGAACATGTAAATAATTCGGTGTCATATAAGCACTTACCTTGGCGTTGAACCGACTTACCGTAGCGTAGAGGGAGTATGAAACCAAACATAACCATTCATTTGAATGGCCCCCATACATATCCGTCGTGTATGAGTGCGACAAAAGAAATTATGATGCAATACCCAAAGTTAGCCTATTAGATAGCCACCTAGTAGTCCTTAACTGGGCATATAGGACACGACCACTGTTGGTATTTCTTAGCGAAAGCAGTAAATTCCGCAAGCGCACGGAAAGACCGTTGTAGCACTTCACCCGGTGATGAACAGGGTATCGTAGACTTCACGAAGAACGGTATGGTCAAGTTTAGGTCTTAGCTAGGTTGCCCAGAGGAGAGAGTAGGTAACTGGGAATGTGAGGTTTTCTATAGGACGAATCCTTAGAGAAAGATAACTCTACCACTGATTACTTGCTTCGGGCACCGGATCACACCTGGTCTGCCAAATGATGCTGGCCTGTAGCTCTACGCCGTACCCGGACGTGGGGGATTACAAAGGACTGACAGGGCTGTCACCACCTGCCGCCTACCACCTCAACCGTGGAGTACGAGGCAAACGAAGGTAACTAATCAGCTTAGACACCACGTCTACGCCAACGTTACAGTTCTAGCGTTGGCCAGGAATATCTGTCTCTATCAGGAGTCCTCTACTAGAACTACCGCCACAAGGACGGTCGACGAACCCGCAAGCAAATGACAATAAAGATAACTTTGCAAGAAGGAACGTACGAATAGATAAACACGAACCTCTTACTTCAAGCGTAAGGAGTCGCCGAGGTACAAGTGAGGAGGGAGCCGACAAATCCGGCACTCCACCCCGTGGAAGACTAGCCTCCGGGAGTACTCGAAAAGAGTTACTCCGCTCTTGACCTCTCTCACTCTCCTACTTCTATTCTAGCTAGAAGCTAGGTATAATGGATCTACTCTTCCTCTAGTGTAGGCTTGTGGAAGTGGAGAGGGAGGAATGAGAATGAAGAATGAAAAGTGAATGTGTGAAATGAAAGAGAGAAGGGCTTTTATATGTGGAGATGGTCGGTTCCCGCATGCCCAAATGACCAAAACACCCCCGCACCGCCCTCTGAAGCATTGAATGTACCGCCTCCAGGAAGGTGGGCCCGGGCGGCAGGTTCCTTGGGCCGCCCGCGCCCCTGGCGCGCCCGCCAGCCAAGGTCGGTGGCCGGGGGCGGTTCACTCCGGGCGCGCTCGCGCCAGTGTGAACCGCCCCCGACCACCGACCTTGGTCAAGGGCTTGGTCTTGGGCCTGGAGTTGGCCCACGTGGTGTTTTGTCATGTTGGTACGCGCTTTGGCCTTTCTCTTCTTTTCTTCTTGTCTTGCCTTTGGGCCCATTTTGTAATTCAAATATTTATTCTCTTTTCTCTAGTTTTTGGCCCAAAATATATGTATTCCATGAATGCTCCCGCAAAACAAGTGTTCACCAAAACTATGGAATTTCATTAGTATAAACCTCCTATCTAGGTGGTTTTTGGTGAACTATGAACCTATGTTGGCGGGGTTAAATATGCAATAAGGACCGCCAACAAGCTCCCCACACTTAGCGCTTGCTCGTCCTCGAGCGAAGCAAAAGTCACTAAGGTGGTTTTGTCTTCCCGAGATATTAACCCGCATCGCATTATTCCAAGCCTCACTGGTTATCTATGAGCATTCACAGTGTCTACCAAGTAATCTTTGAGCTTATTGAGGGATGGAACAGCCTGGATTTTAAGTCAACTCGTGTCTCCCTGCTTTCAAGACTTGGGGTTTTTTGAAATTTTTGTAAGAAAAGATAGCGATGAATTCCTCAAGTGATGCTCTGAAGTCACTCTTTTTGTGGGTGTTTGATTCTCACCAGAAAGCTTTTGTTGCCTTGCTACTCATCCTACCTCTAATGGCTGATATCTGGAGTTCATAGGTATGGATGAGGTGCATGCTTTCCTTGCGAGTGTTGTTGTGTCAAAAGGTGGATCAATGGAGGGAAGGACATAGCCTTAGATCGAATTGTGCAAGTGTGTGGAATATGAATGTGGATGGAACTCCTTTTTGCCATGTTTCTCTCTCTTTTTATTTGAAGGAAAATATATGGGCTTCCCTATAAAAGGACATTTCTTTCTATTATTCTCCCCCTTCTTTTGTCTCTTTTTCTTTTTTTTTAGATACTAGCATGGGGGAGATCTTTTTTTTCTTTCTTTCTTTTCTTTTCATTATATTTTTTTTTTGATCGGGATAGTAATTCTAATGAAGCCCATATTTCTGCAGGTGAAAGATAAATTTGAGAGAGAGAACCATAAGCGTAGTGGAAGGAGTTTTATTTGTGGCGAAGACGATCGCGTAACTCTCGCAAAAGAGTCAGCAATTTTATAGTGGATGGGTGAGAGAATGATGTGCGCGACTTTCGTGGTAAAAGTCGGCAATTTTATTTGGTGGGTGTGTGTGATATTCGATCTTGGGGATATGAAACTTCTCTCGCAACGATCCGAAGGAGTGGGACACAACTTTAGTGCAAGGATAAGCAGCTATGTGGCAAGGTTTTATAGATGTAATACTAATATTTGGCTCTGGTAGGAATTTAATCATCACTTGAGGATCATGCTATAAGTTACTCCGCTCTTGAGGATAAGCGTAAGAAGTCGCCGAGGTACAAGTGAGGAGGGAGCCGACAAATCCGGCACTCCACCCCGTGGAAGACTAGCCTCCGGGAGTACTCGAAAAGAGTTACTCCGCTCTTGACCTCTCTCACTCTCCTACTTCTAATCTAGCTAGAAGCTAGGTATAATGGCTCTACTCTTCCTCTAGTGTATTCATGTGGAAGTGGAGAGGGAGGAATGAGAATGAAGAATGAAAAGTGAATGTGTGAAATGAAAGAGAGAAGGGCTTTTATATGTGGAGATGGTCAGTTCCGACGCCCAAATGACCAAAACACCCCCGCACCACCCTCCGGAGCATTGAATGTACCGCCTCTAGGAAGGTGGGGGCACAGGGGCGGAGGTTCCTTGGCGCGCCGCGCCCGGCGCGCTCGCGCCAGTGAACCTCCCCGGCCACCAACCTTGGGTCGGCGGGCTTGGTCTTGGGCATGGAGTTGGCCCACGTGGTGTTTTGTCATGTTGGTACGTCGGTTTGGCCTTTCTCTTCTTTTCTTCTTGTCTTGCCTTTGGGCCCATTTTGTAATTCAAATATTTATTCTCTTTTCTCTAGTTTTTGGCCCAAAATATATGTATTCCATGAATGCTCCTGCAAAACAAGTGTTCACCAAAACTATGGAATTTTATTAGTATAAATCTCCTATCTAGGTGATTTTTGGTGAACTATGAACCTAAGTTGGCGGGGTTAAATATGCAATAAGGGCCGCCAACAACCACTGGCACACTTTAGTTTTGAACTCATAGTTTTCCAAGCACCTATATAACTATAAGTTGGCAAATAGTTTTGTAAAGCAAATCCTTTTGTTTTTAAACACTCAAGTGAACAGTAAGTGCTGAACCATGGAGCTGATACCATCTGTAACAGAACCGACCAACGAATATAATTACTGTTCACTAATCAAGCCACCATGGCAGCTTAAGTAGTAAACCGCAATTATACCAGCCCGGTAGTCCGTGAATTCCCGAAAGATCTCGAACTTTCTTAAAGTCACACCTGGATCACAAAGTTCAGTAGTTCCCATTCACTTAAGTTACTTTTTACAACATTTAAAATTACACCACACATTGCAAATATAATATTTTACAACTCAGGATTTTCAAATAAATAGCGGAAGAGGTTTTTCTATGCAAATATACTCACACCTAAGTAATTAAATATAGTGCCAGCTCATGGTCGACTCCTACAAAAGCATGAGGATGAGATATAAGAGTTGACTTGCCCGAAGTCTATACCTCCCATAGTGGGATATAAGTCCACCGTGTCACCACGGTGGTAGTTCTTCAACCTACAACAAACAACATTGTGAATTGCACCCTGAGTACGTTGTACTCAGCAAGACTTACCCGACTAAAAGAAAATAAAGACTCTTTGGTGGATGCCAGGCTTTATATTGGGGTAGCTGACTCCTTATTTGCCAAAAGGATGAGCTTATTAAATAATCATTTAGTGACAAAAGGACTCTCTAACTTATCCAATTAAGTTGAACCCCGCCATTACTACATTAGCACCCGCAACTACTCACATTTTTATGTAGAAGCAATCAACATTAAGCAACCGCATTGATTGAGTAATCATTAAACCATCATGAGGGAACATAACCAACTCGCACAAGAGATATTATTGGCGACCATGCCGCTGTCTCGATCAAGTATTCACTATCCAGGAATGATGGCGATTATAATCGATTGCAAACCAGCTGGCGGGGTATTCCTCACACAAACCACACAACTCCCGTCGGAGTTGATTAGATCACCATGATCTACTCGGGAAAAGACGCGGGATCAACAACTCATCACCATGACCAAGGAACTCCCGATGCCGAGGCTGAGTGAACTCATAGACATGGAACACTCGCGAACTCATAGACATGGAACGCACCTCCCGGTATATGGACTTACAACGGGCACCTTGTTACTCCCACCCCCATCGCCGGCATGGATACCTGGAAGTTGAAACCCGGCCCAAGTAGATTCTTGGTTTCGCGGATAGGCCCCATACGCCCTTTTTAGCTATCTGTGAAGCGGCATTCAACATGATCGAGGACGTACAAAGCTATATTTCTTTAGAGGTAATTTAAAAGGCCACATGGTTATGTTCATATCCAACATCTCACTATCCTCAATCCAAAAGGGGTAGTAACCACCTATCATCGCAGAAGATGGTCGATCATCCGGCTTCTACCGATTATTAGAGCAGGCCTAAGCATGTAGTCGATCCTGTACTTAAAAGTAGGATAGTTCTGGCGATAGTCCGACCAGGGGTATGCCCTGACCGGTAATGGATTGGCGGAAGGCGCACCGAGGTTGCGAGCAAGATGTAAACAGGAGCAATCACACAAGGTTTACCTGTGTTCGTGCCGCTATGAAGCGTAATACCCTACGTCCCGCTCTGTTTCGATTATGATGTGGATGTATGAGTCCGTGCGTTATGCCGCATTCCGTCCTCGGCATGGGGGTCCTTGCTCTCCTTATATATTACGGGGAGCAAGGTTACAAGTCGGAACTAGCCTATCTGGTACTAAGTTTACATACTTTACAAGTCTAAACTTTCCTATCTCAGCTAGGTCTTGTCCTCCTTGTCGGTCTTCGATATTATTGCCCGTTTTTAGGCTGTCCGACCAGCCTGAGCTGATCGGCCTTGGAGCTTGATGGGCCAGCCTGGAGATAGCATGTCGGCCCAAACTAGGCCGTGAGGGTATATGGAGTTTATACCTCCACAGCTAGTCCCCGAGCATCATGGATCTTGAGGGAGAAAACACCGTCTTGCTTGGCCGAGTGAGAAAGGTGGCTCGGACACACGTTTGACATGTGGTCCGAGCGGTGGCCGAGGACCGTCTAGTGCTTCCGACCACACTTTGCTTGCACTTGGTTGACGTTGTTGGTTTTGACCGAAAGATTTATGATGCTCCCGAAAAAAGAAAAAGAATTTTGGAAGGGTCCCAAATGCGAGACGTGGGCCCTCGTTAGTGTGTGATGCCCGCCATCACATGGGATCCGTCGTGATTGGTCGCCGCCTTAGCTCGCTTTGAAACTAAACTCTTTGTGAAGAGAAAGGATCGAGGCCGAGTCATGCAAAATGACGTGGGCCCACGTAGTCCCCGAGGTTGCTGTAAGATAGTATATGTTGCAGCAAGCTCTAAAAGAAGGATCTAGCCCATGTCACCTCTCAGGTGACGTGGGCCCACGTAGTCCCCGAGCCTGAGATGAGGTGGAACACGTTATGTCAGGGTCTTAAAAAAGAAGACAAACTGATCATTGTGTCGTGCTCTATGTGTTTCCGACCACTCTTTGAGTGAGACCGAGCGAGCCAAATTTTATTTGGCCGGTCGGTTTGAACCATGCCATGACTTTGTCATGATTAAGCTAAGATAGCTTTGCTACTTAACTCGGTCCCGCCGTGGCCGTGAGACCATGGTTTTGAATCTAAACCTATAAAAATAGCTTAGCTATTTGTGCGCCTAGAATAACCGGTATCATTGGCCAAAAAATCCCATTTCTTGTCGGATTGTGTGGGTTGAAATGTTGATGATATATCATGCTATACTTTGTAACTTTGTTACGTGGTTGGAATGACTTCGCTGAACCCGATCTTTTTAGCGAGGCCGTTTTTAAGACTATAGCTAGAAGGCGTACTTAAATGGCCATCGGTAGCTTTGCTTATCGAGCCGGCTTTCGGGTTGTCTCGTAAGCCGTGCGTCTCGGAAAAATGAATTTTAAACGGGAAAAAGAAACGAACCGAAAAGCCTTTTTCCGCTAGGGCGGCCCGCTTTCTTCGGCCCATCGAAGTAAAAGACCCTAGTGCGGTTAAAAACTCTTGGTGCCGCCGTCATTTGACTGCTTGGTTTCATTTTGCCCGCCGTTCTTGCAATCCGCCCCCTCTCGCTCCCGTGCGCCGTGTCTAGGGTTAGCTCTAGCAACCGCATCCTTCCCGTCCGAAAATCATGGCGAAGAAGCGTCAATCTGACGCGAGAGAAGAAGAAGGGAAAGGAACGAAAGGAGTATGAGAAACAAATGAAGCTTCTTTGGTCGCCGACGCAGCCGACGGCGGCGTCGCTGAATTCTTTGGCGGATGGGGGCATGATTCCGCCGGCATCCTTGAAGTGTGGCGTGTGCCGCCACGAGGTGAGGCGTTCCGCGCCCTTATGATGGTGAAATAGTTGTTTTTGAAGATTATTTCATCGTAGGCTTGGGTATTCCGCTTCATACTTTCCCGGTGGAACTCGCATTTTTTGGAGGATTTCTATCTCGTCCGCAACCGAACTCGGTTATGACAGGTTGCTCTCTTTGTTGCATATTGTGAAATGTATCTTGCAATTCCCCCAAACTTCAATGTGTTTCGTCATTTTTATAAATTGAAAAAGAGGGGAAATTTAGGAGGTAGCCCCGTAGGCCGGAGCGTGCTACCTCTCTCTTCG
This sequence comes from Themeda triandra, assembly GCA_018135685.1. Lineage (NCBI taxonomy): Eukaryota > Viridiplantae > Streptophyta > Magnoliopsida > Poales > Poaceae > Themeda > Themeda triandra. The sequence goes on along the minus strand of JAENPR010003001.1, from coordinate 15,091 downwards.
TGATGGAATGCGTTCACGCCGGGCCGTCTTTCACTCATACGACAATGTGAAAGATTGGTTCAAAAAATGGTTCTATGTGAATGATAATCAAAGAAGGGAGGCTGTCCCTTGTGATATTACTCGATTCCCGAACCAAATCATCGCCGGTCGGATAAGCCAAATGCTACCGAGATGATTGAAGTGAACGAGATCCCGGCAATGATGAATTTTAAGGGCCCGAACGGTTTACGTGTGGCGAATGTTTTCATCTCTCGCCGTATCCAACCTTTGAGGGAGAGAATTAATTTTAAAGTGGGAATATCGTCTCAAGGATGACCCTTCTCGTGAATCTTCGAGGAAATTTCTCTTGATGATATTAACTTGAGGCTTATGAAGATGTTCAAACGGGAGGATACTCATATCCCTCGGCCAACTATTAAACCTTATGACCGGAGGATGCCACCTCCACCGGCATCTGTCATGTTCACTTTGTTTTGTTTTCTTTATATCTCAATGCTTTTGGTAATTATACCGACTGTATATGCTTACGGGCCGTCATATTTACGTGTCCCGAGTGCCTTTAGATGATCTCGCCGGGGGAAGCTCTTCAGTACCAACGCACTGGTTTTGATCGGGGTATTGACAGGATGACAGTGCCTGATGATGCTGCCGTGGAGCCTGTCGATGATCAATCTAAAGCTGCCGGGAAGCAGAAGGTTGTGTATGAGAAGAAAAAGAAACATTCTGGTGTCCTGACAGGTGGCTCTTTATCTCTTCACCAGTGCCAGTGGTCGGCGTCGTTATCGTCGTTGCGAGTCATCGATTCGAATCCGATTCGACGATAAGTTATCGCTTGCCGAAATTGCTCTACGCAAACGTTTGCGCGGGGCGTAGTGGTGGTCGAGTCATACTCCTCCCCGTGTACTTCCTCACTCAACGTTGATTAAGGGAATCAACCCGTTATGCCAATTACAAGGGCCGGGCTTTTGATCGCGATATTCAAATTTCGATAACTTGGCCGAGGTTTTAGAGGATCGAATGCTTCGTTACGTATTGCCTTGTGATACCGAGGCTGATGTTGTTATTGGATCTTCTACTTCTGTTCAGAACGTGGAGACCGATATGCTTGATTGGTTCAACACTCACTTTGAACAATCAGAACTGTGAGTATATAAATTTCTTGGCCTGTATCTTTGCTATGCCTTGAATTGTTTTGATTATTGTGCAAAAATTTGCTGTTGCCAGGGTTCCTATTGTTGAAGATTTGGGCAGAGAGCCCTTGGTGGAAGCTGGAACTGCTTTGGTGGGCCAAGAAGCTGTTCCTGAAGTTGTAACCCCTGCTGCCAATGTAGTCGTGGATCAAGAAACTGTTCCACTTGCTGCTGATGTTGTTGGGGATCCGGGGATAGTTGTTGCAAATGCTTTATCGAACCCGTGGTGGTTACTACGGGTATCAACATTATGGCCTCCTGCGGGGATGCACGGCCTATCTCGTGCCAAGTTTGGCGCCGGATTCTTCCCCCGGCTTTTTCTCGCTGGGGATCAATATCGAATATGCGCTTGGGTAGTTTTAGGCCCAAAGTATCAACAACGATCGCCCGAGACAATGGAAGAGATTAGAGGAGGAACTTCTTCGGTGCCCATGTTCCCGGTGCAAACCAAAGCCTTACGTTGCCGTCGGGATGAGGATGGAGAGTGGCACATTTTTGAAGATGTTGCCAGGGGTACCATCTCTGATGGTTTTGAGCAAGTGTTTGCTGATTTGCGGGCCCGTGTCAAGGTTAGAACTTGTCTTTTAGTGACTTTTCTATTTTGCCCATCTTGTGGTATTTATAAAAGATCCTTTATGCAGGCTATTGAAGACGTTCTTGAAAAAACGTCGCCTCGCATAGAGCAGTTTAAACCAACCATGTGTGAAAACGGTCTTTGCGGAAGCAAAACGAGGATTTGGGTCGGCAAATCCGAGTGTATGAAGGTCGTGAAAAGCTTTGGGAACTTGAGAAAGATTCCCTGGTGAAAAAGGTTGCGTCCTTCAGGAGCAACATAAAGGTTTGTTTTACTTTGCTCTTGTTACTTATTATTTTAATAGAAGTTACAAGTAGGCGATTGAGTATTTTGCGAATTGGAGAGTGACAAAGCCTTAATGGCTGCACGAAATTGCTCGTCCGAATGAAGTAGGCAATAAGGCCCGCGTAGAAATTGAACGCTTGGAAAGGGAGGCACGAGGTGCGTTTTCTCCTTTGTTATGTTCGTGTTTTGAGGTCTTGATCTCGATTTGTATGTTATAAATTGTGTTTGTGTAGAAACGCATGAACGTCATATGGCTCAATTTGGCGTGCAAGGATGATAACCAGCAATTGACGAACGTTATCTTTCCATGGCGGGTGGACCGGCCTGCGCTTTTTCGTGCTTGCGCGAGGTGAAGTGAGGCCGGCAAATCCCCTTCTTGTTCCCGAATTTGTTGTGGATCAATGCCGCCGTTCATGGCGCTTATTAAAGGAATTTGTCGGGAAGGGGAGCCGCTTTGTTGCGTCGAGTGTTCTAGCTCTTGCGCAATCTCACTTTCCTCGAGGCGGAGATTTCAAGCGTTTGGAGTCCGGACGGCTGCGACACTTCTCCTGAGAAGCTCAAGGACTTGCAAAAAGCTTGTTGGGGCACCGCCTGTGTTATTGCCGACAAGATAGATCTTGTGCCTGAGCAATAATGTAAAACTTTTCCTGTGGTAACAAGTTTTGTGGTGCTTGGCACCGTACTGTAAGAATATCTGTGTGCTTTGGTACAGATGGCGGTACTGTTAAATTACAATTGCCTTAAGCATAGAATTTAATTAAGTGTTCTATGTGCCAAGAGTTTGGCAAATCTCTAGGTGGATCTTCTAGAGTACACAGTTTATAAGTTGTTGGTCTTGTGACTGCTTTGACTAGGAAAGGTCCTTCCCAATGAGATGACAATTTGTGAAGGTCGTCTGATTTCTGAATTCTTTTGAGGACGAGGTCTCCGACCACAAACTGCCTTTCTTTTACGTTCCTGTTGTAATAGCGCCGTAGAGACGCTAGATATTTAGCCGTTCTTGGGAGTGTTTCCAAGTTGCGCTCTTCTCCTGAATCGATCATAGTTTTTCTGACTTCATTTGTGGCTTCCTCGTCATAGTTTTTTGTTCTTGGTGAGCCAAATGCCACTTCATCTGGTAGAACTGCTTCAGCACCAAATATCATGAAATAAGGCGAGACGCCGGTATTTCTGCTTGGTTGAGTTCGAAGTCCCCATATCACGGGTAATTCGTGATACCATCTCCCCCGGATGGGTATCATTGTCTCGATATAGCCTTTTTCGTAGGGCGTCTATAATCATCCCATTTGCTCTTTCGACTTGACCATTGGCTCGAGGGTGAGCCACGATACATATTTCACTTTTGTTCCTAAGTCTTCGCAAAAATCCCAAAATTCGCCACCCGTGAATGTGGATCCTAAATCTGTTATAATGGTATTGGGTACGCCGAAACGATGTACGACGTACGTTAGGAATTCGACAGCCTTTTGAGCATTTGCCTTGACTAAGGGCTTATATTCTATCCATTTTGAAAATTTGTCTATAAGTACATAGACAAATTGATAGCCGCTGGGGCTTTTTTGAATGGTCCTATCATGTCTAGTCCCCGGCATGAAAAAGGCCATGCGGCCGGTATTGTTTGAAGCTCATGTGCGGGGACATGAATTTGTTTAGCGAAGAATTGGCAACCTTTACAATGCCGAACTAGTTTCTTAGCATCGGTGAGTGCGGTTGGCCAAGAAAGCCCGCTCGGAATACCTTTCCGACCGGTGTTTTGATCTTTGCATGATTTCCACACATCCCTTCGTGTATACGTAGTAGTACTTCTGCTCCTTCTTCGAAAGAAATGAATTTTTGCAAGACTTCGGCGCTTGCATTTTTGCGCATGAGTTGCCCATCGACTAGGACATAATGTTTACTGCGTCTTATGAGACGCTGTTTTTCTGTTTTATCAGTCGGTGTATCCTCGTCAATAAGATACCGAATAAAAGGAATTCTCCAGTCTGGCTTTGTCTCCTTTGTTTTTTCCAAAGGTTCTACTGATGGTATTTGCTCGTTACATCCCTTTGTGGTTGAGGGATCTTGTCGCTTTCTTTTCTTTGGATAAATAACTTTGGAGTTATCTATAGATTTTTTGCCCGACCTTGTTAATTTGGAGCATTTATTCCGAAAGGTGCCGGGTCGGATTACGTGATGATATTGTTTGCTTTGCGGTCGGAGATGAGCTAGAAGTATGCTCTGCGGATATCATCTCGTTTTGGTTTTATCGTTAGATGAATCTGTTTCCTTTTGTGGTGGCTCCCTGTGCTACTTCTTGTGTGACAAAGGTAATAGTAAATCTTGAACAAATACGTCGGTGTGGCATTTTTGCTCTATCAGATCCCAATTTAGATAATTGGTCGGCGAGCTTGTTCTTTTCTCTTGGTATATAGGTGAATTCCACCCATAGAATTTATTTTCCGGCTTCCTTATCTCTCGCCACGTATGCTTCCATTTTCTCATTAGTACAAATCCCATTCTTTGTTGATTTGTTGGACGACTAAATTGGAATCTCCAAAGACGAGGAGCCTTTTTATGCCCAACTCGATAGCTAGCTTGAGGCCGTGAAGTGCGGCTTCGTATTCGGCCGCATTATTTGAAGCTTTGAAATGGATACGCGAAAATCTTATCTTAGGGTATCGCCGCTTGGTGCTTTGAACACGACGCCCGCTCCTGCTCCTTTTATTTTAAGGGAGCCATCGAAGAACATTTCCCATCGTTCGGCGTCGTTCTGAAATGGAGGTAAGGACATGTCCGTCCATTCTACTAGAAAATCAGCCAAAGCTTGGGATTTGATGGTTGTTCTACTTTGAAATTTCAATGTGTATGGGCTAAGCTCTATTGCCCATTTGATGATCCGACCACCGGCATCTTTATTGCGCATGTCACCAACAAATGTTCTCGTTACTATTGTGATCGGATATGTGTCAAAGTAGTGTAGCAATTTTCGTTTTGTTATTAGGATCCCGTACAAAAGTTTTTGTACATGTGGGTATCTCTGTTTGGAGTCGTTTAAAACTTCGCTAATGTAGTAGACTGGTCTCGTACACCATATGTGTGTCCTTCTTCTTGTCGTTCGACGACTATTACTGTGCTGACCACGCGATCGGTAGCTGCAATGTATAGCAATAACTCTTCGTCATCTTTAGGTGCTTTAGTACCGGTGGCGATGTTAAATATGTCTTGAGTTCGAAGAAGGCTTTGTTCGCCTTCGCTTGTCCATTCAAATTTTTGCTTGGCTTTTAATAATTTAAAAAAGGGGAGGCCTTTTTCACCAAGTCTTGATATGAAGCGGCTTAAAGCCGCCATGCATCCATCGAAGTTTCGGATATCTTTTATGCCTTTCGGTTGCGTCATTTTTAAGACTGCATTAACCTTTTCCGGATTTGGCTTGATGCCGTCTTGGCTAACTACGTTGCCAAGTAGTATCCCTGATGGTACTCCGAATATGCATTTTTGTGGGTTTAACTTCCACGAAATTTGTTTAAGGCGGCAAAGGTTCACTCTAGGTTTGAAACTAAGGATCCGCTCTCCTTTGTTTTTACGACTACGTCGTCTACGTATGCTTCGACCAACTCGGTCGGAAATTTCTTTTGAAGACACTCTTGGATAGCGCGTTGGTATGTTGCACCAGCATTTTTGAGGCCAAACGACATGGTCGTATAGCGTATGCGCCGAAAGGCGTGATGAATGATGTTTTTATTTGATCGTGAGTTGCTAAGGCTATTTGGTGATACCCCGAATAGCAATCTAAAAAGGACAACGGTTCGCGGCTGCGGTTGAATCAACTACTTCGTCGATGCGAGGTAGTTTAAAGGGGTCTTTAGGGCGTGTTTGTTGAGGTCGGTATAATCAACACACATTCTCCATTCGCCATTTTTCTTTTGTACAAGAACTGGATTGGATAGCCAATCGGATGATACACTTCTTTTATAAAACCATTTGCTAATAGCTTTAACACTTCTACCCTAATCACCTCCTTCCCCGTCGCGAGCAAACCGTCGTAATCTTTGCTTGATTGGTTTGGCGGTTTTCGAGACATTAAGGAAGTGCTCGGCCTTTTCCTTGGGACACCCGGCATGTCTCGCTGGTTTCCAAGCAAATATGCTTATGTTGTCCCTTAGGAATTGGACGAGCGCGTCTTCCTATTTGCTTTGTCTAGATGGGCTCCTATAAGAGCGGTTTTTTCTTTATCGCCGGGGATGAGCTCAATCTTCTTTGTGTCGTTGCTTTTGTTAGCCGATCTTTTAGACCGCTTGACTCGGGATCCGAGATCGGCTTCGGTATCTTTTTTGCTTCAAGGTATGTTTGCTCCATGTGAGCTTTGAGGTCGGCTAATTCGGCTGCTGCATAGGCGTTTGTTTCGCAATCATGGGCCATAAGCACATTGCCTCTAAGAGAAAGAATGCCTTTTGATGTTGGCATTTTCAATACTAGATATCCATAGTGAGGGACGGCCATGAACTTCGCGATCCCCGGTCGACCGAGTATGGCATGGTAGACGCCTTCGAAGTCAGCTACGATGAAGCTGACGTAGTCTTTTCTGAAGTCTTTGTCTTGTCCCGAACCGGACGGGTAGGGTTATTTTTCCCAAAGGCATTGATGGTTTGCACGGCATGACTCCCCGAGAATGGTGAGTCGTAAGGCTCGAGATCTTCGATCTTTAACCCTAGCTCTCGGAACGCTTGTAAGAATAGTATGTTTAAGGCGCGCGCCATCTATGAGTACTCTTTCCATGCGTATGTGGTTGACAACTCGGATCGAGTACCAAGGGGAAACGCCCGTACGGTATATTTGCCCACATGTCGCCCCCGTTGAAGGTGACTCGGTTGTTCCGACCAAAGTTGGAGCTTTGGTATCCGTGTTTGCCCCATCCGACTTAGCGATCGCCATGATCCTCCTTTTTAGTAATTTCTTGTCACGCGAGTTTTCGAGGCCAACCTTGCCGCCGAAGATCATGGCCGACAGTGTTTGTGGGCTCGTTGAATTGATGTCGAGGGTCTTTATCGCCGTCTTCTTCTTCCTCGGTTTTGTCCTTCGTTCGTGTCGTTTTTTCCTTGTTTTGTTTTATCAATCTTTGTTTCTTGGCGGCGCCCCGCTAAAATTGCCGTGAATCCTCGGCATTCGCCCATGGTATGGCCTTTTCCCCGGATGCTTAGGGCAATCCCGGCCTAGGATTTTCTCATATTCGGATCGAAGTCTCGCTTCTTTTCTCTCATGGGTGGTACCGAATGGACACGTTGATCTGTGTCTCGTTATAATTGTTTTGAATGCGATTGTCGCGTCGTCGTTCATTGCGACGGTTATTGTCACGTCGCGTCGTTTCGCGCATGTCTTTGCGTTGAAAATCTCTTTCTCGTCATCGTTTCTTCGAAGTTCCCGTATCCTTGTCCTAGGTTTCGGGCAATTGTTGCATGGCATCATCAACACGAGCGAATTCACGTGCTATTCGAACATCTCGTCGGTTGTAGTGGGTTGTCTTCTCAAGAGTTCTTTTCGTAGATCGATATTTCCTTGTTGTCGTAATCCTTGTACGAACAGGGACACAACTTCGATCGCTGAAATGTCCGGAATTGTTGTCCGAGACTTAGAAGCGCCGTATGTAGTGACGTAGCGGTTCATTTGGGTAATCGACGATCTTTGCTAGGTCGTATTTAGTGCCCGGCTTTCGGCACGTGGTTCGTAATTTTCGATGAAGAGGTGTCGCAATTGGGGCCAACCGTGAATCGACCCTCTCGTTGGCGTAATAACCAATTATTCGGCCCGCCGAGTACAATAGGAAGGTAATTGGCCATGACATGTTCATCCCCTCCGCCGCTCGTACGGCTACTTCGTATAAGAGGATCCAATGCTCGATCGACCTTGCCATCGTAAGTTTTGATATCTCGGTATCCCGAAACTTTTAGGCCGAGACTACCTCTCGTAGGGCAGGCTGAATACGGCTTCGGTCCCGCGGCATCCATACGAGCTCGGTATCGATTGTTGATGACTCGCCGGAGGTCGTTGTCATCATATTGTTCACCATGATGGTGATTGAAAGGTTGATCATGATCTACGTTATATCCGTGGTGGATCTCGTCTTCTATCATTGTGTCTCTGTGAAATCTATTGTGAGGAAAATTCCCACAACTTTCTCCATCGTCTACATAGTTGTTGTCGTTAGCGCCTCCTTCTCTAGAGTCTGGGATTTGATTGCTGAAGAAACTACGTGGCCGGTAGCTTCTGAGAGATGCGGCTGGGCGCGCTTGTTCTCTCATATGGTTCACTTGAGCTTTAGCGGCTACTAGGAAATCAATCGCTTCCTCAATTTGAGGAGTTTGAGGAATATTGGCCGTCTTGAGGCGGTCAATAGCAATCGCCAGATTAGCACTTGGGGTTGTGTGAACTTGTCTTTCGTTTACAAGGTCAAAATCATCGCGAGATTGCGCCGAAAACCCTGCGTCGTCCGACCATACGATCTTGGTCGGCGGTTGCTGGATTGCGGCTTCGTTTTGTCTTCGTTGTTCCCGGCATGTTTCGACCCTCTCGCCGTTGCCTTTGCTCGTCGGTTTCTCCATTGATGGTGACCTCGTTGTCACTAACATGACATACCGCGTTCCCTAGGGCCGGAGGGAAAGATGGGAATTGCTGTAATTCTTGAGCGGATTTGGCGGGTCATGGATCTCGATCGAATTTCCTCATGTTCCTCCGGGTCGGAACATGGTAAGTTGTAGATCCGGAGTAGTGTGGATACGCTTGGTGTTGTTGTTTGCAGATTGTACTTCTTCTTCGTTGTCGGAATAGACCATCGTATGGGCGTATCCCGAGAGTTCTAAGATGTTGTAGTAATCGTCGAGTCTCGGGCGTGTCCGGAGTAACGTCACGTGTTTTCTCCGGAGATTGGTCATCCGTGACTTCTTCGAGGTGCACATGGTTGACAATATGTCCTTCGGGTGCGTCGAAAGCGTAGCTGATCATGTCTGAGTGTGGATCAGGAATCCGGTTGTAGCTTTTGGGGTAATCTGCTAAAAGTTGGTAGCTGAATAGGTCGGCGGTATTTGGCAACCCGTATGGGAACGGTGATGCAACCTTTGGATCTAGGATCTTGCGATCCGATATGTTTTGTTTGCGCTTGGTCTGCTGAAGGATAGTGGGTGATTCTTGCTTTGATTCAATTTGGATAGATCCAAAGGCGAGCAAAAACTCCATGAGCCTATCCTGTTGATCATAAGTTGCTTCGAACGATCGGCCCAATTTTCGTCGGTGGTTGATTGGTGCCTAGAAGGAAAGGCCGGAGTTCGATAACTCGAGCTTTGATGATGATGCCTCGTACCGAGGAGGCGAAGGATTTGTATCTTCATTGCTTTGTAGAGTTAAGATCGAGGGCGGACTCTCGATGTATGAGGTGTCCGGAGCGGTTGTCCGGTCATCGTCCCAATGGTGAAGGTGAGACCGGCTTCGAAAGTCATGGAAGCCGGAAGGAAACCATCTTGATCGACATGAAATCTCGGTGCACGCCCTACCTGGCGCGCCCCACCTGTCGACGAAATATCGGCGATAGTCCGACCAGGGGTATGCCCTGACCGGTAATGGATTGGCGGAAGGCGCACCGAGGTTGCGAGCAAGATGTAAACAGGGAGCAATCACACAAGGTTTACCCAGGTTCAGGCCGCTATGAAGCGTAATACCCTACGTCCTGCTCTCTGTTTCGATTATGATGTGGATGTATGAGTCTGTGCGTTATGCCAGATTCCATCCTCTGGCATGGGGGTCCTTGCTCTCCTTATATATTACGGGGAGCAAGGTTACAAGTCGGAACTAGCCTATCTGGTACTAAGTTTACATACTTTACAAGTCTAAACTTTCCTATCTCAGCTAGGTCTTGTCCTCCTTGTCGGTCTTCGATATTATTGCCCGTTTTTAGGCTGTCCGACCAGCCTGAGCTGATCGGCCTTGGAGCTTGATGGGCCGGCCTGGAGATAGCATGTCGGCCCAAACTAGGCCGTGAGGGTATATGGAGTTTATACCTCCACAGTCATCCCAAAGGTGACGTCGGCTTTCAACTTGCAACTTTCTCCTGTTCTCCCCTGGTGGAACATACCTGGCAACCATATAGTTGACGATGTTCGCGTACCAAGGGTTGTTGTCTGTCACCTTTAGTAGCATGTCGTCGCGTAGGAAGTCATTTATAGGTAGTTCCTGCATGTTAGTAACCTGCATACGCGACAAATGATCCGCAACGGTATTTTCTACTCCCTTTTTATCTTTTATTTCAAGATCAAATTTCTGGTGTAGAAGAATCCAGCGAATCAAACGAGGTTTTGCGTCTTTCTTAGTGAGCAAATATTTCAAAGCTGCATGGTCTATGTAGACTATGACTTTTGCTCCCACTAAGTAAGACCTGGACTTATCGATAGCATAAACGACTGCCAGGAGCTCCTGTTAGCGTTTTGCTAGCATAAGCGATTGCATGATGCTTCTTATCTTTGGTTTGGCCAAGGACCGCACCAACAGCATAGTCACTAGCATCACACATGATCTCGAATGGTAGGGTCCAATCAGGAGGTTGGATGATCGGAGCTGAGATGGGTGCATTCTTAAGGGTATTGAATGCGTGCAAGCACTCATCTGTGAATTCGAAAGGTACGTCCTTAGCTAGTAGGCTCGTGAGGGGTCTAGAGATTTGAGAAAAGTCTTTGATAAATCTCCTATAGAACCCTGCGTGGCCTAGGAAGCTGCGGATTCCCTTTACATTCACAGGGGGAGGTAGCTGCTCAATAACTTCTATTTTAGCCTTATCTACCTCGATCCCTCATTCTGACACTAGGTGGCCTAGGACAATGCCCTCGCGGACCATGAAATGGCACTTTTCCCAATTAAGTACCAAATCTTTCTCCTGGCACCTTTGCAAGACCCTATCTAAATTTTCAAGACAATGATTGAAAGTTTTTCCATAGACTGAGAAATCATCCATGAACACTTCCATGATTTCTTCAATCATGTCTGAAAAGATAGACATCATACACCGTTGGAAGGATGCGGGTGCGTTACACAACCCAAACGACATCCTTCTATAGGCATATGTTCCATATGGGCAAGTAAATGTCGTCTTGCTTTGATCACTGGGGTGGATGGGTATTTGATGATAACCCGAATACCCATCTAGGAAACAAAAGAAAGAATGTTTCTCTAACCGCTCCAACATTTCATCAATGAAGGGGAGCGGAAAGTGATCTTTCTTTGTTGCCGTGTTGAGTTTCCGGTAATCGATACACATTCTCCACCCCGTGACGGTTCTTTATGGGATAAGCTCATTTTTATCATTTTTAACTACCGTCATACCTCCTTTCTTGGGAACCACTTGGACGGGGCTAACCCGGTCCGCTATGTGGTACGGGATAGATAATCCCGGCGTGAAAAGTTTTAGAACCTCCTTTTTCATGACTTCACGCATCGCATTATTCAGCCTTCGCTGAGGTTCTCGAGTTGGTGTACTCGAGGGATCAATAGGAATGCGATGTGTGCATAAGGTTGGACTTATTCCCTTGAGATCATCCAAGGAATATCCGAAGACCGTTCTATGCTTTTCTAGCACAGCGATGAGTTTGGCCGTCTCCTTGTCACTAAGCTTATCGCTTATGATGACAGGAGTTTGCGAATCGCCATGTAAGAAAGCATAGCGTAGTCCCGCATGCAAGGGTTTAAGCTCAATGGGAGGTCATGTTGGTTTCTCCTCTTTGGGTAATTCTATGGTTTCTCCCAGTTCGTCTTCCTCTTCTACAAAGTGAGGAGCATCGCTCTCTAAAGACATCTCTGGGGTTTCAAAAGGAACCACCGACATAACCTCTAGGGGTTTACTAGGGGGAAATTCAGCCACTGAGTTTTTAGCTCGCGTGACTTGAATAGAGAAACGCTCTCTCCCTAGTTTAACTCCCAATTCCCCTGTTTTTGATGGACTTGTAATAAGTTTTTCTAGGGGATGACCGATTAGAATGTCAAAATCCTGGATGTCAAAGACGTGAAAGTTCAGGGCCATTTCGACTTCTTGATGATGGAGAGTTATGTTGTGTAGAATCCCAAGTCCGTTAAGAGCGGAGGCCGAGGTGCTACTCTAAGGGATTTGACTGTTGGAGTACGTGGTTTTTCTCCTAAACACATGAACGCGTAGGATTTTGACATGATGTTTGTTCCAACAAATGGGATTGTACAGAACATCCACCCAATCTCCCTGGATTTTGCATCGAAGGGTTGAGGAAGGAGCACGAATCTGAATTTCTTTAGGTAAGAGCTCTCCTTCTGCTACCCATTCTGAGCTCATGATAGCAGTCAACTCCTTAACGGATTCTCTGAGAAATAATTCATCAAGAGGATCGCTAGGAGTGACAGAGATTGGTGGTCTCCTATGACATTCGTATTTCGAGGCATTTCCAAAATCTTCGAAAAACTCATCCTCGAATACGGGAACTTCCATTTGACTGGAAACTTCCTCTATGGCCTCTGGTTCAGGAGAGGTAGTCTCTATCACGGGTTCGGCAATTGCCGAAGAGACTTCCTCTTTAACTGGCTCGGGCTCAAACTGGATGGGTTTTAGCGGGGGAGTGTTCTCTAGAATACGATTTAGGAGAGCTTCTCCCTCTTTGTGGTCTTATGTATAAAAGATCCACCGTGACGCATCGAGCAACGGGGCGTATTCTCTGCCTAACCCTAGCCAAAAGTGTTGTAACAACACATGGCTTGGAATAGACAGGTCAGGACCTGACCTGGTTAGGGTCAGAAATCGATCCCAAGCTGCTCCTGTAGTTTCATTTTCTAGTTGTTGAAAGTTGAGAATCTCGGACCGTAGGGAAGCGATTCGAGATATAGGGAAGAATCCAACGCAAAAACTATCATGAAGTTTTTCCCAATCTCCATTTACCAACCCTACGGTTTGGTCGTACCATTGTCTCGCCCTCTCAATGAGTGAGAAAGGAAACAACTTCCAACGCAATGTTTCTTGTGACATGCCATAAATGTTTAGGCATTCACAGAGTTGCTCAAACTCCCTTAGGTGAAGATATGGATTTTCATAATCCAAGCCTAAAAGACTTGGTTCTCGAACCATGGCTATGAGGCCAGGACGGAGCTCGTAACTAGAAGCTATGATTGGCTTCGAGGATTGTGGCGTTTTAACGAGCTCGCCCTTAGGAGCTGACAGTTTGGCAATGGTTGGTAGCTCCATTTTGTAAGATGAAAACAAAGTATAAGCAAAGGTAGAACAAGGTACACGGGCAACTAGGTTCGGAGATAAACTTGACAACCGTTCCCCAAGCGGCGCTAGAAATGCTTGTTGGTATTTCTTAGCGAAAGCAATAAATTCCGCAAGCGCACGGAAAGACCGTTGTAGCACTTCACCCTAAGTGATGAACAAGGGTATCATAAACTTCACGAAGAACGGTATGGTCGGGTTTAGGTCTTAGCTAGGTTGCCCCGAGAGAGAGTAGGTAACTCGGGAAAGTAAGGTTTTCTATAGGACGAATCCTTAGAGAAAGATAACTCTACCGCCGATTACTTGCTTCGGGCACCGGATCGCACCCGGTCCGCCAAGTGATGCCGGCTCAGTAGCTCTATGCCGTACCCGGACGTGGGGATTACAAAGGACGGACGGGGGCGTCACCACCTACCGCCTACCACCTCAACCATGGAGTACGAGGCAAACGAAGGTAACTAATCAGCTTAGACACCACGTCTACGCCAACGTTACAGTTCTAGCGTCGGCCAGGAACATCCGTCTCTATCAGGAGTCCTCTACTAGAACTACCGCCACAAGGACGGTCGACGAACCCGCAAGCAAACGACGATAAAGATAACTTTGCAAGAAGGAACGTACGAATAGATAAACACGAACCTCTTACTTCAAGCGTAAGAAGTCGCCGAGGTACAAGTGAGGAGGGAGCCGACAAATCCGGCACTCCACCCCGTGGAAGACTAGCCTCCGGAGTACTCGAAAAGAGTTACTCCGCTCTTGACCTCTCACTCTCCTACTTCTAATCTAGCTAGAAGCTAGGTATAATGGCTCTACTCTTCCTCTAGTGTATTCATGTGGAAGTGGAGAGGGAGGAATGAGAATGAAGAATGAAAAGTGAATGTGTGAAATGAAAGAGAGAAGGGCTTTTATATGTGGAGATGGTCAGTTCCCGCACGCCCAAATGACCAAAACACCCCCGCACCACCCTCTGGAGCATTGAATGTACCGCCTCTAGGAAGGTGGGCCTGGGCGGCAGGTTCCTTGGCGCGCCCGCGCCCCTGGCGCGCTCGCGCCAGGTGAACCGCCCCCGGCCACCGACCTTGGCTGGCGGGCTTGGTCTTGGGCCTGGAGTTGGCCCACGTGGTGTTTTGTCATGTTGGTACGTCGGTTTGGCCTTTCTCTTCTTTTCTTCTTGTCTTGCCTTTGGGCCCATTTTGTAATTCAAATATTTATTCTCTTTTCTCTAGTTTTTGGCCCAAAATATATGTATTCCATGAATGCTCCTGCAAAACAAGTGTTCACCAAAACTATGGAATTTTATTAGTATAAATCTCCTATCTAGGAGATTTTGGTGAACTATGAACCTAAGTTGGCGGGTTAAATATGCAATAAGGGCCGCCAACAACCACCGGCACACTTTAGTTTTGAACTCATAGTTTTCCAAGCACCTATATAACTATAAGTTGGCAAATAGTTTTGTAAAGCAAATCCTTTTGTTTTTAAACACTCAAGTGAACAAGTAAGTGCTTTTGAACCATGGAGTCGATACCATTCGTACGTAACCGATTAACGAATATAATTACTGTTCACTAATCAAGCCACCATGGCAGCTTAAGTAGTAAACCGCAATTATACCAGCCCGGTAGTCCGTGAATTCCCGAAAGATCTCGAACTTTCTTAAAGTCACACCTGGATCACAAAGTTCAGTAGTTCCCATTCACTTAAGTTACTTTTTACAACATTTAAAATTACACCACACATTGCAAATATAATATTTTACAACTCGGGATTTTCAAATAAACAATGGAAGAGGTTTTTCTA
>JAENPR010002924.1:0-34859 GCA_018135685.1 Themeda triandra | reverse complement strand
AGCCGTGGAGCCAAGGTTAAGGGCTGTTCTAGCTCTCGAGTGATGGCAAACACTATGGTAGAGAGGCCAGAGGTGTCAAAATGCCTTAACAATGGTGTACGGGCATGCTTGACTCAGGGCCGAGAGCCATAGGATGCGTTGGAACCTGACTCCAGGCGGGGCACATGGTCGTGTGCAAATATGGCAGTTTTGGCGTGCTCGTGGAGCTGTGGGTTAAGGGCCCTTCGTGCTCTCTGTGATGAAAACTCTATGGTGGAGAGGTGAGAGGCATCAAAATGGCTTAACCATGGCGTGACGGCGTGTTTCACCCGGGCGCCGAGAGCCGTAGGATGCACAGATCCGGCCATAAGCAAAGACAAATCGTCTCGTGCAATTATGGATGTTCGAGTCGTGGAGCTATAGCTAAGGGCCGTTCGGGCTCTCGGTGATGACAAATATTGTGGTAGAGAGCTGGCAGGCGCCAAAACGCCTTAACCATGGCATACGGTCGTGCTTGACCTAGTGTCGAGAGCTATAGGACATGCATGAACTGGGCGTGCGGTAGCATAGTCGTGTGTGCAAATATGGCGCTCTAGAGCCGTGGAGCCATGGTTAAGGGCCATTCAGGTTCTCGGTGGTAATAAACGCCGTGGTGGAGAGGCCAAAGGTGTTAAAACGCCTTAACCATGGTGCATGGGCGTGCTTGACTTGGTGCGAGGAGCCGTAGGACGTGAGTAGGGAACCGGGCCGTGCGGCAAAGAAAAGTCGTGTGTGCAAATATGGCAGCTCGAGCCGTGGAGCCGAGGTTAAGAGCCGCTCAGTGCTCTCGAGCGACGACAAACGCTATGGTAGAGAGGCCGAGGTGTCAAAAATGCCTTAACCATGGCGTACGGCTTGCTTGACTCGCAAGCCGGGAGCCATAGGACGCAGAACCGACCATGCGGCAAAGATGGTCGTGTGGCAAATGTGGCAGCGACCGCCGTGGAGCCATGGTTAAGGGCCCTCGTGCTCTTGGGTGATGGAAACTCTATGGTGGAGAGGAGGAGGCATAAAAATGGCTTAACCATGGCGTACGGGGTGTGCTTGAACCTATGTCGAGCCGTAGGATGCACAGGATCCTAGCCGTGCGCTGTAAATTTAACCATGTGTGCAATTATGGTTGTTCTCGAGTCGTGGAGCTATAGTTAAGGGGGCCGTCGGCTCTCAAGTGATGACAAACATTGTGGTGGTGGGGCCGAGGTGTCAAAACGCCTTAACCATGGCATACTTGGCCGTGCTTGACCTAGTGTCGAGAGTCAGAGACACGTAGAAAACCGGGCCGTGCGGTAGCATAGTCATGTGTGCAAATATGGCGCCTGAGAGCGGTGGAGCCATGGTTAAGGGCCATTCGGGTTCTTGGGTGGCAACAAATGCCGGTGGGTCGAGAGGCCGGGCCGGTGTCAAAACGCCTTAACCATAAGTGCATGGGCGTGCTTGACTTGGTGCGAGGAGCCGAGGGATGCGTAGGAACCGTAATGGCGCAGCGAAAGTCGTGTGTGCAAATATGGCGCCCGGAGCCGTGGGAGCGAGGTTAAGTGCCGTTCGTGCTCTCCGAGTGACGGCAAACGCTATGGTAGAGAGGCCGAGGTGTCAAAATGCCTTAACCATGGCGTATGCATGCTTGACCGTAGCCGGGAGCCATAAAATGCGTTGGAACCGACCGGCGGCAAAGATGGTCTGAAAGTGTGCAAATATGGCGCTTTGGAGCCGTGGAGGCATGGTTAAGGGCCCTTCGTGCTCTTAGGTGATGGAAAACTCTATGGTGGAGAGGTGAGAGGCATCAAAATGGCTTAACCATGGCGTATAGGCGTTGCTTGACCCGGCCGAGAGCCATAGGATGCATGTGGATCCGACCGTGAGGCAAAGACAAATATGTGCAATTATGGATGTTCGAGTCGGAGTCAGGAAGTTAAGGGCCGTTCGTGCTCTCGCAAGTGATGACAAACATTGTGGTGGTGAGGCCAGAGGGCATCAAAATGCCTTAACCATGGCATACCTGGCCATGCTTGACCTAGTGTCAAGAGCCGTAGGACACGCACGAACCGGCCAGGCGGTAGCATATTCGTGTGTGCAAATATGGCGCTTCTAGAGTCGTGGAGCCATGGTTAAGGCCATTCAGGTTCTCGAAGCAACAAATGCCGTGGGTGGATGTAACACCCTATTAAGAACAAACCAGTATATACACCATATGTGAGCCTTAAAAGTCAAATCTCACATATAGCCACAAATGAAAGGTAGTATCATGAACAATGCTTAATATTTATAACGTATTTAAAATAAAAGACATAACCTTAGGTAGCAAACAATGGAAAGACGAATTTAATCTCCTGTGTGTAGACTCCACTGATCCACTGACCGGCTTGATCAAGCAAGCCTAAACTCCTCCCGAGGTGTGGGGAATAGCAAGAGTGAGTTCATGACGAACTCAACAAGTATAACAAGTGTAATCCCATAACCACTTGATCAATGTAACATAAATAATGTAGAGCATAAAAACTAAAACAATGAACATGTTAACAATCGAAAAGTCATCATCTATGTAAGGATTCCAAGGCCGCTCGTGTCCTTGAGCAAGGCTAGTATATCGCTTTATTAAACTCGCGCAGGGTGTACACTTTCACCACAAGTCGTGATTGCCCTTGCTCCGAGGTGACGCCTTTGACCCACTTCCAAGGTAGGTTGGCAGGTCACTACTAAGCTTTTCACTAGTCATTCTAATAAGTAGCAGCCGCTAAGGTTTCGCATTGACCAAATAGATATAGATGCTCTCCTCCGAGAGTGGCACACACATGACCGTACCAGCACACATCACGGGGCAGATAAAGAGCTATACCTCACTCTAAGCACCCCCTCTTGCCCTTTCTGCAAGTCAAGCTAACGAACTAGAAATCGATCAAGATACTGGGCTAAGACCAGAGCCATGTAGTTCTCATGGTTGTACCGTAAATCCCGGAGGTTCTCTTCACGTATAAATTCTTAAGTTGCTAAAAAGTCATCTTTAACGTTTGTTGCATAAACATTAATCAAGTTACATGATCATGATCATAGAAATCAAACTCAAGCTATACTTGCCTTTCGAAAGCTTGCCATCCAACTTTCCAACTCATCTCGTATCATCCGGTGCATAGCTCCACTTCTAACGATAGCAACAACCATCACAAGCATTATAGAAAAAACCTAGAAGCAATACACCATTCATTATTTATAAAACTAGACAAAGATTTTAAAACATGTAGGGATTGCAACTACGATCGTTGAGCGCAAAAACAACTAAAACAAGATGGTTTAAGAGATATGCAAAATCAATGTAGAGACTAGGAGGATTTGGCAAATGATATAATGGAATAAAAATGATGGATATGGACTAACTTGGAAGATTTATACAACACAAGGATCTATTGATGAATTATTGTTGATGACTAAGGATATGTGAAGAGGACACATGGAACATATTTTGACAAGTATCTTGCTAAGGTGTAAAACACCAAGCCGCTAAAATGTGCATGTTGGCGAACAACTAGAAATAGGATCACAAGGAGCAGAGAATAGCAGCTCCAATTGGAAATCCAGTTTGTGGGGCTGTTCTGGACTCATGTAGTATGTTATAGCAAAAGTTCATGGTAGTTTGACTATCCGTTGGCCGGGAAACGTGAATACAAAACGGGTGGCATTGCTGATTTCTGGACAGCAGGAATAGAAGATACTACGGCATTGTTATCTCGGTCATTGTGGCACTTGTGATCAATCCAACTTGCAAAGACATGTGCAAATATATTAGGTACGATGATTGTTGAATGGTTTGAGTATTCGGATAGTGGATTAGCGGGAACGTCAATGCCATTCAGACCTGTAAGTTGACTGGACAGCAGGAACAACAAGCACGAAGATGATGATATCTCTCGAATATGAACTCGTATGGACAAGATATTTTACGTTGATGTGCACAAGGATATAAAACATATTGTGGTTAAAGGGCTTGACCACCGGATTGGTAAACACTCTGGAACACGAAAAGCCAATCGGCATCAAGACCGCTGCAAGAAAGCGAGGCCACAAGCACAAGAACGATTATATCTCTTTTGTCTTGGATCATTTTGCCAAACTGTTTTGGCAGGACATGTGCAACTTAAATAAATACATTGTGGTTGAAGGGTTTGATGACTATAGGTCTGGATCAATGGGAACATCAATGCCAACCCAGCATTGCCGCCGTCCGCAATGGACAGACATGATTGTTAGGAAACTTTGCCGGAATTTGACCATGCGTATGTCATGGCACGTGTTCTACAGCGTGAAAATATGTAAACAAGATGGAGATCATGATGGGGTCCTCACATCATCATTGGCAGCAAATGGAGATGAAGGTGATGCCAAACTGAATCGATGATGATGATGTAATAGGGCCTCGCGATCAATGGGACAAATAATTCCACTTTGGGTGATGATTCTCACGACATGAGAGACCAAGAGTGGATGAGAGTTGCAAGAGCAGCAAGATCGAGAGGGAAATAGGGCAAAAAGGGCGACTCACCATGTCATGTACTTAACCGGCACAATTGTCATTTTTTTTCAACAACGTGATTAGGGCCCGTAACGATGATGAACGGGTCAAGCATCTCGATTGTCTTCCTGTGTTGCAAGAGAGATCACATATGAGGAGGATTCATGGCACCGGGCAAAGAGGAGGAAAGAGGCACATCTCACCATAGAGGGCGAGCTCCACACATGACTTGTACAAAGAAGAAACAACATCCTCGGCCGTCTTCTCCACCGATAGTTCAATCCTCGAGATGAGGATCAAGGCAATCGTAACTACCGCTGCATGGGGCTCCAATTTTGTGGAGAGAAGGGAGTGGGAGAATGAGGAGATGGGGGCGTCCATGGAAGATGAGGAGATGGAGGATGCGCATCTCCGTGTTGGCAGTGAGAGAGGAGGAGGCGCATGGCCGGGTTTCAGAGTCCCACTCATGTAATTAGGAAAGTGCTAAATTTAGGAGAATAAAGAAGGATTCTAAAGGGAGTTAAGGAAGGGCATTTGCTGCGTTTTCTCGCATGGAAGGAAAGGGAAGGAGGCGGCATCATCTAGACTAGATGGCAACCACTGTGGGTGATGTCCATTTGTTGTGCGTGATGGAGGGAGAGAGAGTGGAGAATATATGGTCGTGTGTGCAAATATGGCAGCTTCTAGAGTCATGGAGCCATGGTTAAGGGCCATTCGGGTTCTCGCACAAACGCCGTGGTGGAGAGGCCAAAGGTGTTAAAACGCCTTAACCATGGTGCATGGGCGTGCTTGACTTGGTGCGAGGAGTCAGAGGACGATAGGAACCGTAGCCGTGGCATAAAGAAAAGTCGTGTGTGCAAATATGGCAAGCTTCCGAGCCATGGAGCCGAGGTTAAGGGCCGTTCGTGCTCTCGAGCGATGACAAAGCTATGGTAGAGAGGCCAATGTGTGTCAAAATGCCTTAACCATGGCGTACGGGCTTGCTTGACTCAGAGCCGGAGCCATAAATGCGTTGAACCGACCAGGCGGGGCAAAGATGGTCGAGTGTGCAAATATGGCGCTTTGGAGCCGTGGAGGCATGGTTAAGGGCCCTTCGTGCTCTCGTGTGATGGAAAACTCTATGGTGGAGAGGTGAGGAGGCATCAAAATGGCTTAACCATGGCGTACATGCGTGCTTGACCCGTGCCGAGAGCCATAGATGCAGCCGTGATCCGACCGTGCGGTGAGTACGCCGTGTGTGCAATTATGGATGTTCGAGTCGTGGAGTCAGAAGTTAAGGGCCGTTCGTGCTCTCGCGATGACAAACATTGTGGTGGTCGTGCCGTAGGGCATCAAAACGCCTTGACCATGGCATACACGGTCATGCTTGACCTAGTGTCAAGAGCCGTAGGACACGCACGAACCGGGCCGTGGCGTAGCATATTCGTGTGTGCAAATATGGCGCTCTAGAGCCGAGCCATGGTTAAGGGCCATTCAAAGTTCTCGTGCGGCAACAAATGGCGGGAGGGCTAGAGGTGTCAAAATGCCTTAACTATGGCTGCATGTGCCTGCTTGACTCAGTTGCCAGGAGCCATAGGATGCGTTGGAACCGACCGTGGCGCAGTTATGGTCGTGTGTGCAAATATGGCGCTCGGAGCCGTGGAGCCAAGGTTAAGGGCCGTTCGTGCCTCGGGAGCGATGGCAAATGCTATGGTAGAGAGGCCAGAGGTGTCAAAATGCCTTAACCATGGTGTACGGCATGCTTGACTCGCTGCCGAGAGCCATAGGATGCATTGGAACCGACCGTGCGGGCAAGATGGTCGTGTGTGCAAATATGGCGCTTTTGCGCCCGTGAGCTTCGTGGGTTAAGGGCCCTTCAGGCTCTCTTGTGATGAAAAACTCTATGGTGGAGAGGTGAGGGCATCAAAATGGCTTAACCATGGCGTACGGCGTGCTTTATCCCGTGCCGAGAGCCGTAGGATGCATGTGATCCGACAAGGCCAGACAAAGACAGCTTCGTGGTGTGCAATTATGGATACCTGGAGTCGCGAGCTATAGTTAAGGGCCGTCGCCTCTCGGGTGATGACAAATATTGTGGTGGAGGCCAGAGGCGTCAAAACGCCTTAACCATGGCATACGATCGTGCTTGGACCTAGTGTCGAGAGATATAGGACATGCGGTGGAACCGGGCCGTGTGCGGTAGCATAGTCGTGTGCAAATATGGCGCTCGTAGGCCGTGGAGCCATGGGTTAAGGGCCATTCTGCCCTCGGGGCAGTAATAAACGCCGTGGTGGAGAGGCCAAAGGTGTTAAAATGCCTTAACCATGGTGCATGGGCGTGCTTGACTTGGTGCGAGGAGCCGAGGACGATAGGAAACCGTAGCCGTGCGGGCGCAAAGTCGTGTGTGCAAATATGGCGCTTCTAGAGCTATGGAGCCGAGGTTATGGGCCGTCGTGCTCTCGAGCGATGACAACGCTATGGTAGAGAGGCCAGAGGTGTCAAAATGCCTTAACCATGGCGTACGGCTTGCTTGACTCGTGAGCCGGGAGCCATAAATGCGTTGAACCGACCGTGCGGCAGATGGTCGAGTGTGCAAATATGGCGCTGGGAGCCGTGAGGCATGGTTAAGGGCCCTTCATGCTCTCAGTGATGGAAAAACTCTATGGTGGAGAGGTGAGGAGGCATCAAAATGGCTTAACCATGGCGTACATGCGTGCTTGACCCTATGCCGAGAGCCATAGGATGCATGTGATCCGACCGTGCGGTAGCACGCCGTGTGCAATTATGGATGTTCGAGTCGTGGAGTCAGAAGTTAAGGGCCGTTCGTGCCTCTGTGATGACAAACATTGTGGTGGTCGTGCCGCAGGCATCAAAACGCCTTAACCATGGCATACTCTGGCCATGCTTGACCTAGTGTCAAGAGGGTCAGAGACACGCACGAACCTACCGTGCGGTAGCATATTCGTGTGTGCAAATATGGCGCTTCTAGAGTCAGAGCCATGGTTAAGGGCCATTCAGGTTCTCAGCGGCAACAAATGCCGTGGTGGAGAGGCTAGAGGTGTCAAAATGCCTTAACCATGGTGTATCGGCCCGCTTTGACTCAAGCCAGGAGCCATAGGATGCGTTGAACCGACTCATAAGCAAAGATGGTCGGTGTGCAAATATGGCGCTCGGGAGCCGTGAGCCAAGGTTAAGGGCCGTTCGTGCTCGAGCGATGGCAAACGCTTATGGTAGAGAGGCCGTAGGTGTCAAAATGCCTTAACCATGGTGTACGGGCATGCTTGACTCGCGTCGAGAGCCATAGGATGCATTGGAACCGACCGTGCGGCATGGTCGTGTGCAAATATGGCGCTTTTGCAGCCGTGGAGTCAGGGTTAAGGGCCTTCGGTTTCCTAGTGATGAAAAACTCTATGGTGGAGAGGTGAGAGGCATCAAAATGGCTTAACCATGGCGTACGGCGTGCTTTCTTTATCCCGGTGCCGAGAGCCGTAGAGATGCACAGGATCCGGCCGCGCGGGCAAAGACACGCCTCGGTGTGCAATTATGGATGTTCGAGTCGTGAGCTATAGTTAAGGGCCGTTCGGGCCTTCTAGTGATGACAAATATTGTGGTGGTGAGGCCGAGGTGTCAAAACGCCTTAACCATGGCATACAATCGTGCTTGACCTAGTGTCGAGAGCTATAGGACATGCAGAACCGTCGGCGGTAGCATAGTCGTGTGTGCAAATATGGCGCTCTAGAGCCGCTGAGCCATGGTTAAGGGCCATTCGGTTCTCGGCAGTAATAAACGCTGTTGTGGAGAGGCCAAAGGTGTTAAAAACGCCTTAACCATGGTGCATGGGCGTGCTTGACTTGGTGCGAGGAGCCGTAGGGACGCATAGGAACCGCCGTGCGGCAAAGAAAAGTCGTGTGTGCAAATATGGCGCTCGAGCTCATGAGCCGCGAGGTTAGCGTCGTTCGTGCTCTCGAGCGATGACAAACGCTATGGTAGAGAGGCCGAGGTGTCAAAATGCCTTAACCATGGCGTACGGCTTGCTTTGACTAAGAGCCTAGAGCCATAAATGCGTTGAACCGACCGTGCATGATGGTCGAGTGTGCAAATATGGCAGTTTTGGAGCCGTGGAGGCATGGTTAAGGGCCCTTCGTGCTCTCGTGATGGAAAACTCTATGGTGGAGAGGTGAGAGGCATCAAAAATGGCTTAACCATGGCGTACATGCGTGCTTGACCCGCCGAGAGCCATAGGATGCACAGGATCCGGACCGCGGTAGCACGCCGTGTGCAATTATGGATGTTCGAGTCGTGAGCCGTAGTTGGGGGGCCGTTCGTGCCTTGGTGATGACAAACATTGTGGTGGTCAAAGCGTAGGCATCAAAACGCCTTAACCATGGCATACGGTCATGCTTGACCTAGTGTCAAGAGCCGTAGGACACACGCACGAACCGGGCCGCGTAGCATATTCGTGTGTGCAAATATGGCAAATGCAGAGTCATGGGAGCCATGGTTAAGGGCCATTCGTGTTCTCAAAGAACAAATGCTGTGGTGGAGAGGCTAGAGGTGTCAAAATGCCTTAACCATGGTGTACGGGCCTTGACTCTCGCCAGGAGCCATAGGATGCGTTGAACCGACCGGTGCGGCAAAGATGGTCGTGTGTGCAAATATGGCGCCTGAGCCGGTGGAGCCAAGGTTAAGGCCGTTCAGCTCGAGCGATGGCAAACGCTTATGGTAGAGAGGCCAGAGGTGTCAAAATGCCTTAACCATGGTGTACGGGCATGCTTGACTCGCGTCGAGAGCCATAGGATGCATTGGAACCGACCGTGCGCAAAGATGGTCGTGTGTGCAAATATGGCGCTTTGGTGCCGTGAGCTTCGTGGTTAAGGGCCCTTCAGCTCTCTGGGTGATGAAAACTCTATGGTGGAGAGGCGAGAGGCATCAAAATGGCTTAACCATGGCATACGGCGTGCTTTATCCCTAAGCCGAGAGCCGAGGATGCACAGATCCTCGCCGCGCGGCGCACGCCGTGTGTGCAATTATGGATGTTCGGAGTCGTGGAGCTATAGTTAAGGGCCGTTCGGGCTCTCGGTGATGACAAATATTGTGGTGGTGAGGCCGCAGGTGTCAAAACGCCTTAACCATGGCATACAATCATGCTTGACCTAGTGTCGAGCTATAGGACATGCAGAACCGGGCCGTGCGGTAGCATAGTCGTGTGTGCAAATATGGCAGCTTCTAGAGCCGCGGAGCCATGGTTAAGGGCCATTCGGTTCTCGGCGTAACAAACGCTATTGTGGAGAGGCCAAAGGTGTTAAAACGCCTTAACCATGGTGCATGGGCGTGCTTGACTTGGTGCGAGGAGTCGAGGACGATAGGAACCGCCGTATGGCAAAGAAAGTCGTGTGTGCAAATATGGCGCTTCCGAGCCATGGAGCCGAGGTTAAGGGCCGTCTGTGCTCTCGAGTGACGGCAAACGCTATGGTAGAGAGGCTAGAGGTGTCAAAATGCCTTAACCATGGCGTACGGGCTTGCTTGACTCGAGCGGGAGCCATAAATGCGTTGGAACCGACCGTGCGGCATGGTCGAGTGTGCAAATATGGCAGTTTTGGAGCCATGGAGGCATGGTTAAGGGCCCTTCGGTGCTCTCAGTGATGGAAAACTCTATGGTGGAGAGGTGAGAGGCATCAAAATGGCTTAACCATGGCGTACATGCGTGCTTGACCTTGCCGAGAGCCATAGGATGCAGGATCCGACCGCGGGCGGCAGCACTGTGTGCAATTATGGATGTTCTGAGTCGTGGAGCCGTAGTTAAGGGCCGTTTCGTGTTCTCTGGTGATGACAAACATTGTGGTGGTGAGGCCGTAGGCATCAAAATGCCTTAACCATGGCATACGGTCATGCTTGACCTAGTGTCAAGAGTCAGAGGACACGCACGAACCGGCCGTGCGGTAGCATATTCGTGTGTGCAAATATGGCAAGCTTCTAGAGCCGTGAGCCATGGTTAAGGGCCATTCAGGTTCTCAAAGTGGCAACAAATGCCGTGGTGGAGAGGCTAGAGGTGTCAAAATGCCTTAACCATGGCGTACGGGCCTCGCTTGACTCGCCAGGAGCCATAGGATGCGCTGAACCGACCTGCGGGCATGCGAAAGATCGGTCGTGTGTGCAAATATGGTAGTTTTGGAGCCGTGGAGCCAAGGTTAAGGGCCGTCTGTGCCTCGAGCAATGGAAAACGCTATGGTAGAGAGGCCGAGGTGTCAAAATGCCTTAACCATGGTGTACGGCATGCTTGACTCGCCGAGAGCCATAGGATGCGTTGGAACCACCGTGCGGGCAAAGATAGTCGTGTGTGCAAATATGGCGCTTGGGTGCCGTGAGCCGTGGTTAAGGGCCCCTTCGTGCCTGGGTGATGAAAAACTCTATGGTGGAGAGGTGAGAGGCATCAAAATGGCTTAACCATGGCGACGGCGTGCTTGACCCGGTGCCGAGAGCCGTAGGATGCACAGGATCCGGCCCAGGCGGCAAAGACAGCCGTGTGTGCAATTATGGATGTTCCGGGGTCGTGGAGCTATAGTTAAGGGCCGTTCGGGTTCTAGTGATGACAAATATTGTGGTGGTGAGGCCGTAGGGGAGATCAAAATGCCTTAACCATGCCATACGGTGATGCTTGACCTAGTGTCAAGAGCTATAGGACACGCACGAACCGGCCGACGTGTAGCATAGTCGTGTGTGCAAATATGGCGCTCTAGAGCCGTAGCCATGGTTAAGGGCCATTCGGGTTCTCATGTAATAAATGGCTGTGGGGTGGAGAGGCCAAAGGTGTTAAAATGCCTTAACCATGGTGCATGGGCGTGCTTGACTTGGTGCGAGGAGCCGTAGGACGAGTATAGGAACCGAGGCCGTGCGGCAAAGCGAGTCGTGTGTGCAAATATGGCAGCTTCCGGGAGCCGTGTGAGCCGAGGTTAAGGGCTGTTCAGCTCTCGAGCGACGACAAAGGCTATGGTAGAGAGGCCGAGGTGTCAAAATGCCTTAACCATGGCGTACGGGCTTGCTTGACTCAAGCCGGGAGCCATAGGACGCGTTGGAACCGACTGCGGGCAAGATGGTCGTGTGTGCAAATGTGGCGCTTTACCGCCGTGGAGCCATGGTTAAGGGCCCTTCGGAAGCTCTCGAGTGATGGAAAACTCTATGGTGGAGAGGTGAGAGGCATCAAAATGGCTTAACCATGGCGTACGGTGTGCTTGAACCGGTGCCGAGAGCCGTAGGATGCACAGGATCCGGCCGTGCGCTGCCAGACAACCGTGTGTGCAATTATGGATGTTCGAGTCGTGAGCTATAGTTAAGGGCCGTTTTTGGGCTCTTGGGTGATGACAACATTGTGGTGGTGGGGCCTGTAGGGTGTCAAAACGCATTAACCATGGCATACGGTCGGCTTGACCTAGTATCGAGAGCCGTAGGACACGAGGAACCGGCCGTGCGTAGCATAGCCGTGTGTGCAAATATGGCGCTTCTAGAGCGGAGCCATGGTTAAGGGCCATTCGGTTCTTGGGCGGCAACAAATGCTATGGTCGAGGCCGTGTCAAAACGCCTTAACCATAGTGCATGGGCATGCTTGACTTGGTGCGAGGAGCCGTAGGATGCGCAGGAACCGGGCCGTGCGGGCAAGAAAGTCGTGTGTGCAAATATGGCAAGCCTGGAGCCGTGGACAGGTTAAGTGCCGTCGTGCTCTCGAAAGTGACGGCAAATGCTATGGTAGAGGCTAGAGGTGTCAAATGCCATAACCATGGGCGTATGTGCATGCTTGACTCAGAGCCAGGAGCCATAAAATGCGTTGGAACCGACCGTGCGGCAGCGATGGTCGAAAGTGTGCAAATATGGCGCTGGGAGCCGTGAGGCATGGTTAAGGGCCCTTCAGTGCCTCGTGTGATGGAAAACTTATGGTGGTGAGGTGAGAGGCATCAAAATGGCTTAACCATGGCGTATGTGCGTGCTTGGACCCGGTGCCGAGACCCATAGGATGCACAGGATCTCGACCGTGCGGGCAAAGACGCCGTGTGTGCAATTATGGATGTTCGGGAGTCGTGAGCTGTAGTTAAGGGCCGTTCGTGCTCTCGGTGATGACAAATATTGTGGTGGTGAGGCCGTAGGCATCAAAATGCCTTAACCATGGCATACGGTCATGCTTGACCTAGTGTCAAGAGCCGTAGGACACGCACGAACTACCTCCCAGGCAGAGTAGCATATTCGTGTGCAAATATGGCGCTTCGAGAGCCGTGGAGCCATGGTTAAGGGCCATTCAGGTTCTCAAAGCGGCAACAAACGCTGTGGTGGAGAGGCTAGAGGTGTCAAAATGCCTTAACCATGGCGCATGTGCATGCTTGACTCGCCGCGTGGAGCCATAGGATGCGTTGGAACTGACCGGTGGCAAAGATGGTCGTGTGTGCAAATATGGCAGCTTCGAGCCGTGGAGCCAAGGTTAAGGGCCATTCGCTCTCGAGCGATGGCAAACGCTATGGTAGAGAGGCCGAGGTGTCAAATGGCTTAACCATGGCGTACGGCATGCTTGACTCGCCGAGAGCCATAGGATGCGCTTGGAACCGACTCTCCAGAAGATGGTCGTGTGTCCAACATGGGCGCTTTGGTGCCCGTGGAGCCGTGGTTAAGGGCCCTTCGTGCCTCGCAAGATGAAAACTCTATGGTGGAGAGGTGAGAGGCATCAAAATGGCTTTAACCATGGCGTACGGCGTGCTTGACCCGGTGCCGAGAGCCGTAGGATGCACGTGGATCCGCCTCGGCGGCAAAGACAAGCCGTGTGTGCAATTATGGATGTTCGAGTCGTGGAGCTATAGTTAAGGGGCCGTCGGCCTCTGCTGGTGATGACAAATATTGTGGTGGTGAGGCCAGAGGCGTCAAAACGCCTTAACCATGGCATACGGTCGTGTTTGACCTAGTGTCGAGAGCTATAGGACATGCAGAACCGGCCGTGCAGAAGATAGTCGTGTGTGCAAATATAGCAGCTCGAGAGCCGTGAGCCATGGGTTATGGGCCATTCGTGTTCTCGCGTAATAAACGCCGTGTGGGAGGCCAAAGGTGTTAAAATGCCTTAACCATGGTGCATGGGCGTGCTTGACTTTGGTGCGAGGAGCCGTAGGACGATAGGAACCGGCCGTGTGGCGCAAAGTCGGTGTGCAAATATGGCGCCTGAGCCGTGGAGCCGTGGTTAAGGGCCGTTGTTTCAAGCGATGACAAATGCTATGGTAGAGAGGCCAGAGGTGTCAAAATGCCTTAACCATGGCGACGGCTTGCTTGACTGCGTCGGAGCCATAGGACGCTTGGAACCGACCATGGCGGCGATGGTCGTGTGCGCAAATGTGGCGCTTTACCGCGCTGAGCCATGGTTAAGGGCCCTTGGTGCTCTCGGGGTGATGGAAAACTCTATGGTGGAGAGAGGTGGAGAGGCATCAAAATGGTTTAACCATGGTGTACGGCAAAGCTTCGAACCGGTGCCGAGAGGCCGAGGATGCACAAGATCCGGCCGTGCGCCAAAGACAACAGGTGTGCAATTATGGATGTTCTCCGAGTCGTGGAGCTATAGTTAAGGGCCGTTCGTCTCGGTGATGACAAACATTGTGGTGGTGGGGCCAGAGGTGTCAAAACACCTTAACCATGGCACACGGCCGTGCTTGACCTAGTGTCGAGAGCCGTAGGACACGAGGGAACCGGGCCGTGCGGTAGCATAGTCGGTGTGTGCAAATATGGCGCTTCTAGAGCGGTGGAGCCATGGTTAAGGGCCATTCGGGTTCTTGGGCGGCAACAAATGCTGTGGTCGAGAGGCCCGCCGTGTCAAAACGCCTTAACCATAGTGCATGGGCGTGCTTGACTTGGTGCGAGGAGCCGTAGGATGCGCAGGAACCGTCAGTGCAAGGGCAAAGAAAGTCGGTGTGCAAATATGGCGCTTCTCAGAGCCGTGGAGCCGAGGTTAAGTGCCGTTCTTGTGCTCGAGTGATGGCAAACACTATGGTAGAGAGGCCAAAGGTGTCAAAATGCCTTAACCATGGCGTACAGCATGCTTGACTCGCAGAGCCGGAGCCATAAAATGCGTTGGAACCGACCGTGCGGCGATGGTCGAGTGTGCAAATATGGCAGCTTTGGAGCCGTGGAGGCATGGTTAAGGGCCCTTCGTGCTCCTGTGTGATGGAAAACTCTATGGTGGAGAGGTGAGAGGCATCAAAATGGCTTAACGATGGCGCATGTGCTTGACGCGTGCCGAGAGCCATAGGATGCACAGATCCGACCGTGCGGCAAAGACAATGTGTGTGCAACTATGGATGTTCGAGTCATGGAGTCAGAAGTTAAGGGCCGTTCGGGCTCTCTAGTGATAACAAACATTGTGGTGGTGGGGCCGGGTGTCAAAACACCTTAACCATGGCATACGGCCATGCTTGACCTAGTGTCGAGAGTCAGAGGACACGGGAGGAAACCGGCCAGGCGGTAGCATAGTCGTGTGTGTGCAAATATGGCGCTTCTAGAGCGGAGCCATGGTTAAGGGCCATTCGGGCTCTTGGGCAGCAACAAATGCCGTGGGTCGAGAGGCTGTGTCAAACGCCTTAACCATAGTGCATGGGCGTGCTTGACTTGACGGTGCGAGGAGCCGTGAGGATGCGCAGGAACCGCGCTGCGGCAAGAAAGTCGTGTGTGCAAATATGGCGCTCGAGCCGTGGAGCCGAGGTTAAGTGCCGTTCGGTGCTCTCGAGTGATGGCAACGCTATGGAGAGGCCAAAGGTGTCAAAATGCCTTAACCATGGCGTACATGGATGGTTGACTTCGTAGCCGGAGCCATAAAATGCGTTGGAACCGACCGTGCGGGCAGCATGGTCGATGTGCAAATATGGCAGCTTTGGAGCCGGGAGGCATGGTTAAGGGCCCTTCGTGCTCTCTGTGATGGAAAACTCTTATGGTGGAGAGGTGAGAGGCATCAAAATGGCTTAACGATGGCGTATGTGTGTGCTTGACCCGGGTGCCAAGAGCCATTGGATGCAATGTGATCCGGGACTGCAAGGCAAAGACAACCGTGTGTGCAACTATGGATGTTCGAGTCATGGAGCCGTAGTTAAGGGCCGTCACTCTCGTGGTGATGACAAACATTGTGGTGGTGAGGCCGAGAGGTGTCAAAATGCCTTAACCATGGCATACGGTCATGCTTGACCTAGTGTCAAGAGAGTCGTAGGACACGCACGAACCGGCCGTGCGGTAGCATATTCGTGTGTGCAAATATGGCAGCCTGTGAGCCGTGGAGCCATGGTTAAGGGCCATTCGAGTTCTCAGTGGCAAACAAACGCCGTGGTGGAGAAGCTAGAGGTGTCAAAATGCCTTAACCATGGTGTACGGGCATGCTTGACTCAAGCCAGGAGCCATAGGATGCGTTGGAACCGACCGTGCGCGAGAAGATGGTCGTGTGTGCAAATATGGCGCTCTCCGGAGCCGTGGAGCCAAGGGTTAAGGGCCGTTCGTGCTCTCGAGCAATGGCAAACGCTATGGTAGAGAGGCCGAGGTGTCAAAATGCCTTAACCATGGCGTACGGGCATGCTTGACTCGGGAGCCATAGGATGCGTTTGAACCGACCGTGCGGCAAGAGCATGGTCGTGTGTGCAAATATGGTAGTTTTGGCAGCTGTGGAGCTGTGGTTAAGGGGCCTTCGTGCTCTCGGGTGATGAAAACTCCTATGGTGGAGAGGTGAGAGGCATCAAAATGGCTTAACCATGGCGCATGCGTGCTTGACCTGGCGCCGAGAGGCCGTAGGATGCACAGGATCCTACCTGCAAGCAGCTACGCCGTGTGTGCAATTATGCATGTTCGAGTCGTGGAGCTATAGTTAAGGGCCGTTCGGGTTTCTCGGTGATGACAAATATTGTGGTGGTGAGGCCGAGGCGTCAAAATGCCTTAACCATAGCATACGGTCATGCTTAACCTAGTGTCGAGAGCTATAGACACGCAGAACTGGCCAGGCTGGAGCATAGTCGTGTGTGCAAATATGGCGCTTCTAGAGCCGTGGAGCCATGGTTAAGGGCCATTCGGGTTCTCAGGTAATAAATGCCGTGGTGGAGAGGGTAAAGGTGTTAAAATGCCTTAACCATGGTGCATGGCGTGCTTGACTTGTTGCGAGGAGCCGTAGGACGCATAGGAACCACGTGCAAAGGCAAGTCGTGTGTGCAAATATAGCGCTCGAGCCGTGGAGCCGAGGTTAAGGGCCGTTCAGCTCGAGCGACGACAAACACCATGGTAGAGAGGCCAGAGGTGTCAAAATGCCTTAACCATGGCGTACGGGCTTGCATGACTCAAAGGTCCGGAGCCATAGGACGCGTGGAACCGACCATGCGGCAAAGATGGTCGTGTGTGCAAATGTGGTAGTTTTTGGACCGTGGAGCCATGGTTAAGGGCCCTTCGTGCCTTTGGGTGATGAAAACTCTATGGTGGAGAGGTGAGAGCACATCAAAATGGCTTAACCATGGCGTACGGGTGTGCTTGGACCGCCCGAGAGCCGTAGGATGCACAGATCCTGCCGTGCGCCCGACAAATGTGTGTGCAATTATGGATGTTATGGAGTCAGCGGAGCTATAGTTAAGGGCCGTTCGGGGCTCTTGGGTGATGACAAACATTGTGGTGGTGGGGCCGAGGTGTCAAAACGCCTTAACCATGGCATACGGTCATGCTTGACCTAGTGTCGAGAGCCAGAGGACACGTAGGAACCGGGCCGGTGGTAGCATAGTCGCGTGTGTGCAAATATGGCCGTTCTAGAGCCGGTGGAGCCATGGCTAAGGGCCATTCGGGTTCTTGGGCGGCAACAAATGCTGTGGTCGAGAGGCCAAAGGTGTCAAATGCCTTAACCATAGTGCATGGGCGTGCTTGACTTGGTGCGAGGAGCCGTAGGATGCGCAGAACCGTCGTGCGGAAAAAAGTCGTGTGTGCAAATATGGCGCTTCCGAGCCGTGAGCCGAGGTTAAGTCGTCTGCTCTCGAGTGACGGCAAACGCTATGGTAGAAAGGCCGAGGTGTCAAAATACCTTAACCATGGCGTACAGCATGCTTGACTCGAGCCGGGAGCCATAAAATGCGTTGGAACCGACCATGCGGTAGCATGGTCGAGTGTGCAAATATGGCAGTTTTGGAGCCGGAGGCATGGTTAAGGGCCCTTCGTGCTCTCATGTGATGGAAAACTCTATGGTGGAGAGGGAGAGGCATCAAAATGGCTTAACCATGGCGTACTCTGCATGCTTGACCCAGTGCCGAGAGCCATAGGATGCCTGTGATCCGCCGTGCGGCAAGACAAATGTGTGCAATTATGGATGTTCGAGTCGTGAGCTATAGTTAAGGGCCGTTCGTGCCTCTAGTGATGACAAACATTGTGGTGGTGAGGCTGGGAGGCATCAAAACGCCTTAACCATGGCATACGGTCATGCTTGACCTAGTGTCAAGAGTCAGTAGGACACGCACGGGAACCGGCGCGGCGGTAGCATATTCGTGTGTGCAAATATGGCAGTTCTAGAGTCATGGAGCCATGGTTAAGGGCCATTCGGGTTCTCAAAGGCAACAAACGCCGAGGCTAGAGGTGTCAAAATGCCTTAACCATGGCGTACGGGTGTGCTTGACTTGGTGCGAGGAACCGTAGGATGCGCAGTGAACCGGCCGTGTGGCAAAGAAGTCGTGTGTGCAAATATGGCGCTTCTAGAGCCGTGGAGCCAAGGTTATGGCGCCGTGCTCGAGTGACTAAGAAACGCTATGGTAGAGAGGGCTGAGGTGTCAAAATGCCTTAACCATGGCGTACGGTGCATGCTTGACTCGGGAGCCGGAGCCATAAAAATGCGTTGGAACCGACCGTGGCAAGGAAGATGGTCTGAGTGTGCAAATATGGCAGCTTTGGAGCCGTGAGGCATGGTTAAGGGCCCTTCGTGCTCTCCGATGACGGAAAACTCCAGGTGGAGAGGTGAGAGCATCAAAATGGATTAACCATGGCATACAAAGTGCTTGACCCTATGCCGAGAGCCATAGGATGCAATGATCCGACCCGTGCGGCAAGACAACAGGTGTGCAATTATGGATGTTCTAGAGTCGTGGAGCTATAGTTAAGGGCCGTTCTCGTGCTTTCGGTGATGACAAACATTGTGTGGTGAGGCCAGAGGCATCAAAATGCCTTAACATGGCATACGGTCATGCTTGACTCGGGTGTCAAGAGTCAGAGGACACGCACGAACCGGCTGGTCAGAGCATATTCGTGTGTGCAAATATGGCAGCTCTAGAGCCGTGGGATATGGTTAAGGGCCATTCAGGTTCTCAGGCGGCAACAAACGCTGTGGTGGTGAGGCTAGAGGTGTCAAAATGCCTTAACCATGGTGTACGGGCATGCTTGACTCGGCCGTGGAGCCATAGGATGCGTTGAACCGACCGTGCGGCAAAGATGGTCGTGTGTGCAAATATGGCGCTTCGGGAGCCGTGGAGCCAAGGTTAAGGGCCGTCTGTGCTCTCGAGCGATGGCAAATGCTATGGTAGAGAGGCCAGAGTGTCAAAATGCCTTAACCATGGCGACGGGCATGCTTGACTCGGGCCGAGAGCCATAGGATGCGTTGGAACCGACCGTGCGGCAAAGATGGTCGTGTGTGCAAATATGGTAGTTTTGCAGCCGGAGCTATGGTTAAGGGCCCTTCGTGCCTCGGTGATGAAAACTCTATGGTGGAGAGGTGAGAGGCATCAAATGGCTTAACCATGGCGTACGGCGTGCTTGACCCCGGGTGTCGAGAGCCGTAGGATGCACGATCCGCCTGACAGGCGGGGCAAAGACAACAGGTGTGCAATTATGGATGTTCGGAGTCGTGGAGCTATAGTTATGGGCCGGCGGCTCTCGGTGATGACAAATATTGTGGTGGTGAGGCCAGAGGCGACAAAATGCCTTAACCATGGCATACGGCCGTGCTTGAACTAGTGTCGAGAGCTATAGGACATGCGTAGAACTGGGCCGTGCGTAGCATAGTCGTGTGTGCAAATATGGCGCTCTAGAGCGTGAGCCATGGTTAAGGGCCATTCGGGTTCTCGGCGGTAATAAACGCTGTGGTGGAGAGGCCAAGGTGTTAAAATGTCTTAACCATGGTGCATGGGTGTGCTTGACTTGGTGCGAGGAGCCGTAGGACGATAGGAACCGCCGTGCGGCAAAGAAAGTCACGTGTGCAAATATGGCGCTTCCGGGAGCCATGGAGCCGAGGTTAAGGGCCGTTCGCTCTCGAGCGATGACAAACGCTATGGTAGAGAGGCCAGAGGTGTCAAAATGCCTTAACCATGGCGTACGGGCTTGCTTGACTCAAGGCCGGAGCCATAGGACGCGTTTGAACCGACCATGCGGCAAGATGGTCGTGTGCAAATGTGGCGGGGGCGCACCGCCGTGGAGCCATGGTTAAGGGCCCTTCGTGCTCTCGGTGATGGAAAACTCTATGGTGGAGAGGTGAGAGGCATCAAAATGGCTTAACCATGGCGTACGGTGCTTGAACCGGTGCCGTGAGCCGTAGGATGCATAGATCCGGCCGTGCGCCAAAGACAGCCGTGTGTGCAATTATGGATGTTCTCGAGTCGTGAGCTATAGTTAAGGGCCGTTCGGGCTCTCGGTGATGACAAACATTGTGGTGGTGGGGCCAGAGGTGTCAAAACGCCTTAACCATGGCATACGGTCGTGCTTGACCTAGTGTCGAGAGCCAGTAGGACACGAGGAACCGGGCCGTGCGGTAGCATAGTCGTGTGTGCAAATATGGCAGCTCTAGAGCTAAGCGAGCCATGGTTAAGGGCCATTCGGGTTCTTGGGTAGCAACAAATGCCGTGGTCGAGAGGCCAAGGGTGTCAAAATGCCTTAACCATAGTGCATGGGCGTGCTTGACTTGGTGCGAGGAGCCGTAGGATGCGCAGGAACCGGCCGTCGGGGCAAAGAAAAGTCGTGTGTGCAAATATGGCGCTTTGGAGCCGTGGAGCCGAGGTTAAGTGCCGTTCAGGGCTCTCGAGTGACGGCAAACACTATGGTAGAGAGGCTGAGGTGTCAAAATGCCTTAACCATGGCGTACGGTGCATGCTTGACTCAAAGCGGAGCCATAAAAATGCGTTGGAACCGACCGTGCGGCAAAGATGGTCGAGTGTGCAAATATGGCAGTTTTGGAGCCGTGGAGGCATGGTTAAGGGCCCTTCAGGCTCTCATGTGATGGAAAACTCTATGGTGGAGAGGTGAGAGGCATCAAAATGGCTTAACCATGGCGCATGTGCGTGCTTGACCCGGTGCCGAGAGCCATAGGATGCACAGGATCCGACCGTGCGGGCAAAAGACAACCGTGTGTGCAATTATGGATGTTCTGGAGTCGTGGAGCTATAGTTAAGGGCCGTTCGTGCTCTCGGTGATGACAAACATTGTGGTGGTGAGGCCGAGGCATCAAAACACCTTAACCATGGCATACGGTCATGCTTGACCTAGTGTCAAGAGCAGTAGGACACGCACGAACCGGCTGTGCGGTAGCATATTCGTGTGTGCAAATATGGCAGTTCTAGAGCTGTGGAGCCATGGTTAAGGGCCATTCAGGTTCTCAGGCGGCAACAAACGCTGTGGTGGAGAGGCTAGAGGTGTCAAAATGCCTTAACCATGGCGTATGGGCATGCTTGACTAGGTGCCAGGAGCCATAGGATGCGTTGGAACTAACCATGCGGTAGCATGGTCATGTGTGCAAATATGGTAGTTCTGGAGCCGTGGAGCCAAGGTTAAGGGCCGTTCAGGCTCTCGAGCGATGGCAAACGCTATGGTAGAGAGGCCAGAGGTGTCAAAATGCCTTAACCATGGCGTACGGGCATGCTTGACTCAGTGCCGACAGCCATAGGATGCGTTGGAACCGACCGTGCGGCAAAGATGGTCGTGTGTGCAAATATGGCGCTTTGCGCCCGTGGAGCCGTGGGTTAAGGGCCCTTCAGCTCTCGGTGATGAAAAACTCTATGGTGGAGAGGTGAGAGGCATCAAAATGGCTTAACCATGGCGTATGGGTGTGCTTGACCCGGTGCCGAGAGCCGTAGGATGCACAGATCCGCCGTGTGGCAAGAAGACAACGTGTGTGCAATTATGGATGTTCGAGTCGTGGAGCTATAGTTAAGGGCCGTCGGGCTCTCTAGTGATGACAAATATTGTGGTGGTGAGGCCAGAGGCGTCAAAACGCCTTAACCATGGCATACGGTCGTGCTTGACCTAGTGTCGAGAGCTATAGGACATGCAGAACCGGCCGTGCGGTAGCATAGTCATGTGTGCAAATATGGCGCTTCTAGAGCCGTGGAGCCATGGTTAAGGGCCATTCGGGTTCTCTGGGGTAATAAACGCCGTGGTGGAGAGGCCAAAGGTGTTAAAACGCCTTAACCATGGTGCATGGGCGTGCTTGACTTGGTGCGAGGAGCCGTAGGACGATAGGAACCGCCGTGCGGGCTCAAGAAGAAAGTCGTGTGTGCAAATATGGCGCTCTCGAGCCGTGGAGCCGAGGTTAAGGGCCGTTCGTGCTCTCGAGCGATGACAAACGCTATGGTAGAGAGGCCAGAGGTGTCAAAATGCCTTAACCATGGCGTACGGGCTTGCTTGACTCGCCGGGAGCCATAGGACACGTTGAACCGACCATTGCGGGCAAAGATGGTCGTGTGTGCAAATGTGGCAGTTTTACCGCCGTGGAGCCATGGTTAAGGGCCCTTCGTGCTCTCGGGTGATGGAAAACTCTATGGTGGAGAGGTGAGAGGCATCAAAATGGCTTAACCATGGCGTACGGTGTGCTTGAACCGGTGCCGAGAGCCGTAGGATGCACAGATCCGGCCGTGCGCTCAAAGACAAGCGTGTGTGCAATTATGGATGTTCGGGAGTCGTGGAGCTATAGTTAAGGGCCATTCGGGCTCTCGGGTGATGACAAACATTGTGGTGGTGGGGCCGAGGTGTCAAAATGCCTTAACCATGGCATACGGTCGTGCTTGACCTAGTGTCGAGAGTCAGTAGGACACGTAGGAACCGGGGTTGTGCGGTAGCATAGTCGTGTGTGCAAATATGGCAGCTTCTAGAGCGGTGGAGCCATGGTTAAGGGCCATTCGGGTTCTTGGGCGGCAACAAATGCTGTGGTCGAGAGGCCATGTGTCAAAACGCCTTAACCATAGTGCATGGGCGTGCTTGACTTGGTGCGAGGAGCCGTAGGATGCGCAGGAACCGCCGTGCGGCAAAGAAAGTCGTGTGTGCAAATATGGCGCTTCCGGGAGCCGTGGAGCCGAGGTTAAGTGCCGTTCGGCTCTCGAGTGACGGCAAACGCTATGGTAGAGAGGCCGAGGTGTCAAAATGCCTTAACCATGGCGTACAAGTGCATGCTTGACTCGTGAGCCGGAGCCATAAATGCGTTGAACCGACCGTGCGGGCAAAGATGGTCGAGTGTGCAAATATGGCAGTTTTGGAGCCGTGGAGGCATGGTTAAGGGCCCTTCGCTCTCGTGTGATGGAAAACTCTATGGTGGAGAGGTGAGAGGCATCAAAATGGCTTAACCATGGCGTACAGTTGCTTGACCCGGTGCCGAGAGCCATAGGATGCACAGATCCGACCGTGCGGCAAAGACAATCGTGTGTGCAATTATGGATGTTCTCGGAGTCGTGGAGCTATAGTTAAGGGCCGTTCGTGCTCTCGGTGATGACAAACATTGTGGTGGTGAGGCCAGAGGCATCAAAACACCTTAACCATGGCATACGGTCATGCTTGACCTAGTGTCAAGAGTCGTAGGACACGCACGAACCGGGCCGTGCGGTAGCATATTCGTGTGTGCAAATATGGCAGCTTCTAGAGCCGGGGAGCCATGGTTAAGGGCCATTCAGTTTCTCAGCGGCAACAAACGCCGTGGTGGAGAGGCTAGAGGTGTCAAAATGCCTTAACCATGGCGTACGGGCATGCTTGACTCAAAGGCCAGGAGCCATAGGATGCGTTGGAACCGACCGTGCGGCAAGATGGTCGTGTGTGCAAATATGGCGCTTCGGGAGCCGTGGAGCCAAGGTTAAGGGCCGCTCGTGCTCTCGAGCGATGGCAAACGCTATGGTAGAGAGGCCAGAGGTGTCAAAATGCCTTAACCATGGCGTACGGGCATGCTTGACTCGCCGAGAGCCATAGGATGCGTTGGAACCGACCGTGCACTGCAAAGATGGTCGTGTGTGCAAATATGGCGCTTTTGCAGCCGTGGAGCCGTGGGTTAAGGGCCCTTCGTGCCTCGCGAGTGATGAAAACTCTATGGTGGAGAGGTGAGAGGCATCAAAATGGCTTAACCATGGCGTACGGCGTGCTTGACCCGGTGCCGAGAGCCGTAGGATGCACAGATCCGCGTGCGGCAAAGACAACCGTGTGTGCAATTATGGATGTTCTAGAGTCGTGGAGCTATAGTTAAGGGCCGTTCGGCCTCGGTGATGACAAATATTGTGGTGGTGAGGCCAGAGGCATCAAAATGCCTTAACCATGGCATACGGTCGTGCTTGACCTAGTGTCGAGAGCTATAGGACATGCAGAACCGGCAAAGTGGTAGCATAGTCGTGTGTGCAAATATGGCGCTTCTAGAGCCGTGAGCCATGGTTAAGGGCCATTCGGGTTCTCGGAGGTAATAAACGCTGTGGTGGAGAGGCCAAAGGTGTTAAAACGCCTTAACCATGGTGCATGGGCATGCTTGACTTGGTGCGCGAGGAGCCGTAGGACGCATAGGAACCGCCGTGCGGCAAAGAAAGTCGTGTGTGCAAATATGGCGCTCGAGCCGTGGAGCCGAGGTTAAGGGCCGTTCGTGCCTCGAGCGACGACAAACGCTATGGTAGAGAGGCCAGAGGTGTCAAAATGCCTTAACCATGGCGTACGGGCTTGCTTGACTCGCCGGGAGCCATAGGACGCAGAACCGACCATGCGGCAAAGATGGTCGTGTGTGCAAATGTGGCAGCTTTTGGACCGCCGTGGAGCCATGGTTAAGGGCCCTTCGTGCTCTCGGTGATGGAAAACTCTATGGTGGAGAGGTGAGAGGCATCAAAATGGCTTAACCATGGCGTACGGGTGTGCTTGAACCAAAGCCGAGAGCCTAGGATGCACAGATCCGCCGTGCGCCAAAGACAAGCCATGTGTGCAATTATGGATGTTCTGAGTCGTGAGCTATAGTTAAGGGCCGTCTCGGGCTCTCGGGTGATGACAAACATTGTGGTGGTGGGGCCAGAGGTGTCAAAACGCCTTAACCATGGCATACGGTCGTGCTTGACCTAGTGTCGAGAGCCGTAGGACACGTAGGAACCGGGCCGTGCGGTAGCATAGTCGTGTGTGCAAATATGGCGCTCTAGAGCGGTGGAGCCATGGTTAAGGGCCATTCGGGTTCTTGGGCAGCAACAAATGCCGTGGTCGAGAGGCCAAAGATGTCAAAACGCCTTAACCATAGTGCATGGGCGTGCTTGACTTGGTGCGAGGAGCCGTAGGATGCGCAGGAACCGCCGGCGGCAAAGAAAGTCGTGTGTGCAAATATGGCGCTTCCGAGCCGGAGCCGAGGTTAAGTGCCGTTCATGCTCTCGAGTGATGGCAAACGCTATGGTAGAGAGGCCAGAGGTGTCAAAATGCCTTAACCATGGCGTATGTGCATGCTTGACTCGTGAGCCGGGAGCCATAAAATGCGTTGGAACCGACCGTGCGGCAAAGATGGTCGAGTGTGCAAATATGGCGCTTTTGGAGCCGGGAGGCATGGTTAAGGGCCCTTCGTGCTCTCGTGATGGAAAACTCTATGGTGGAGAGGTGAGAGGCATCAAAATGGCTTAACCATGGCGTACAGCGTGCTTGACCCGGTGCCGAGAGCCATAGGATGCACAGATCCGACCGTGCGGCAAAGACATAGTCGTGTGTGCAATTATGGATGTTCGAGTCGTGGAGCTGTAGTTAAGGGCCGTTCGTGCTCTCGGTGATGACAAACATTGTGGTGGTGAGGCCGAGGCATCAAAACGCCTTTAACCATGGCATACGGTCATGCTTGACCTAGTGTCAAGAGCCGTAGGACACGCACGAACCGGGCCGGCGGTAGCATATTCGTGTGTGCAAATATGGCGCTTCTAGAGCCGTGGAGCCATGGTTAAGGGCCATTCGTGTTCTCAGCGGCAACAAACGCTGTGGTGGAGAGGCTAGAGGTGTCAAAATGCCTTAACCATGGCGTACGGGCATGCTTGACTCGCCGAGCCATAGGATGCGTTGGAACCGACCGTGCGGCAAGATGGTCGTGTGTGCAAATATGGCGCTCGAGCCGTGGAGCCAAGGTTAAGGGCCGTTCGTGCTCTCGAGCGATGGCAAACGCTATGGTAGAGAGGCCAGAGGTGTCAAAATGCCTTAACCATGGCGTACGGGCATGCTTGACTCAGTGCCGAGAGCCATAGGATGCGTTGGAACCGACCGTGCGGCAGCAAGATGGTCGTGTGTGCAAATATGGCGCTTTGGTACCGTGGAGCCGTGGTTAAGGGCCCTTCGTGCTCTCGGTGATGAAAAACTCTATGGTGGAGAGGTGAGAGGCATCAAAATGGCTTAACCATGGCGTACGGCGTGCTTGACCCGGTGCCGAGAGCCGTAGGATGCACAGGATCCGGCCGTAAGGGCAAAGACACAGCCGTGTGTGCAATTATGGATGTTCTAGAGTCGTGGAGCTATAGTTAAGGGCCGTTCGGGCTCTCGGTGATGACAAATATTGTGGTGGTGAGGCCGAGGCGTCAAAACGCCTTAACCATGGCATACGGTCGTGCTTGACCTAGTGTCGAGAGCTATAGGACATGCAGAACCGGGCCGTGGCGGTAGCATAGTCGTGTGTGCAAATATGGCGCTTCTAGAGCTGGAGCCATGGTTAAGGGCCATTCGGGTTCTCGGGAGGTAATAAACGCTGTGGTGGAGAGGCCAAAGGTGTTAAAATGCCTTAACCATGGTGCATGGGCGTGCTTGACTTGGTGCGAGGAGCCGTAGGACGATAGGAACCGCCGTGCGCAAAGAAAGTCGTGTGTGCAAATATGGCGCTTCGAGCCGTGGAGCCGAGGTTAAGGGCCGTTCGTGCTCTCGAGCGACGACAAACGCTATGGTAGAGAGGCCGAGGTGTCAAAATGCCTTAACCATGGCGTACGGGCTTGCTTGACTCAAAGGCCGGGAGCCATAGGACGCGTTGAACCGACCATGCGGAAGATGGTCGTGTGTGCAAATGTGGCAGCTTTTACCGCCGGAGCCATGGTTAAGGGCCCTTCAGGCTCTCGGTGATGGAAAACTCTATGGTGGAGAGGTGAGAGGCATCAAAATGGCTTAACCATGGCGTACGGGTGTGCTTGAACCGGTGCCGAGAGCCGTAGGATGCACAGATCCGGCCGTGCGCGCAAAGACAGTGTGTGCAATTATGGATGTTCGAGTCGTGGAGCTATAGTTAAGGGCCGTTCGGGCTCTCGGTGATGACAAACATTGTGGTGGTGGGGGCCAGAGGTGTCAAAACGCCTTAACCATGGCATACGGTCGTGCTTGACCTAGTGTCGAGAGTCAGAGGACACGTAGGAACCGGGCCGTGCGGTAGCATAGTCGTGTGTGCAAATATGGCGCTTCTAGAGCGGTGGAGCCATGGTTAAGGGCCATTCGGGTTCTTGGGCGGCAACAAATGCCGTGGTCGAGAGGCCGCGGTGTCAAAACGCCTTAACCATAGTGCATGGGCGTGCTTGACTTGGTGCGAGGAGCCGTAGGATGCGCAGGAACCGCCGTGCGGCAAAGAAAGTCGTGTGTGCAAATATGGCGCCGAGCCGTGGAGCCGAGGTTAAGTGCCGTCGTGCTCTCGAGTGATGGCAAACGCTATGGTAGAGAGGCCGAGGTGTCAAAATGCCTTAACCATGGCGTATGCATGCTTGACTCAGCCGGAGCCATAAAATGC
The DNA here is from genome assembly GCA_018135685.1 of Themeda triandra. Taxonomy (NCBI): domain Eukaryota; kingdom Viridiplantae; phylum Streptophyta; class Magnoliopsida; order Poales; family Poaceae; genus Themeda; species Themeda triandra. The sequence continues at coordinate 7,422 of JAENPR010002924.1, read as the reverse complement.
GTTTGAACCGACCGTGCAAAGATGGTCGAGTGTGCAAATATGGCGCTTTTGGAGCCGTGGAGGCATGGTTAAGGGCCCTTCGCTCTCAGTGATGGAAAACTCTATGGTGGAGAGGTGAGAGGCATCAAAATGGCTTAACCATGGCATACATGCGTGCTTGACCCGGTGCCGAGAGCCATAGGATGCATGTGATCCGACCGTGCGGCAAAGACAATGTGTGCAATTATGGATGTTCGAGTCGTGGAGCTATAGTTAAGGGCCGTCGTGCTCTTGGGTGATGACAAACATTGTGGTGGTGAGGCCAGAGGCATCAAAACGCCTTAACCATGGCATACGGTCATGCTTGACCTAGTGTCAAGAGTCAGAGGACACGCACGAACCGGCAGGCGGTAGCATATTCGTGTGTGCAAATATGGCAGCTCTAGAGCCGTGGAGCCATGGTTAAGGGCCATTCAGTTCTCAGCGGCAACAAACGCCGTGGTGGAGAGGCTAGAGGTGTCAAAATGCCTTAACCATGGCGTACGGGCATGCTTGACTCGCCAGGAGCCATAGGATGCGTTGAACCGACCGTGCGGCAGCATGGTCGTGTGTGCAAATATGGCGCTTCCGAGCCGTGGAGCCAAGGTTAAGGGCCGTTCGTGCTCGAGCGATGGCAAACGCTATGGTAGAGAGGCCAGAGGTGTCAAAATGCCTTAACCATGGCGTACGGGCATGCTTGACTCAGGCCGGAGCCATAGGATGCGTTGGAACCGACCATGCGGCAGATGGTCGTGTGTGCAAATATGGCGCTTTGCAGCCGGAGCCGTGGTTAAGGGCCCTTCGTGCTCTCGGGTGATGAAAACTCTATGGTGGAGAGGTGAGAGGCATCAAAATGGCTTAACCATGGCGTACGGCATGCTTGACCCGGTGCCGAGAGCCGTAGGATGCACAGATCCGGCCGTGCGCCAAAGACAAGCCAGGTGTGCAATTATGGATGTTCTAGAGTCGTGGAGCTATAGTTAAGGGCCGTTCGGGCTCTCGGTGATGACAAATATTGTGGTGGTGAGGCCGAGGCGTCAAAACGCCTTAACCATGGCATACGGTCGTGCTTGACCTAGTGTCGAGAGCTATAGGACATGCAGAACCGGGCCGTGGGTAGCATAGTCGTGTGTGCAAATATGGCAGCTTCTAGAGCCGTGGAGCCATGGTTAAGGGCCATTCGGGTTCTCGGGTGGGTAATAAATGCTATGGTGGAGAGGCCAAAGGTGTTAAAATGCCTTAACCATGGTGCATGGGTGTGCTTGACTTGGTGCGAGGAGCCGTAGGACGCATAGGAACCGGCCGTGCGGCAAAGAAAGTCGTGTGTGCAAATATGGCGCTTCCGGAGCCGTGGAGCCGAGGTTAAGGGCCGTTTAGGCTCTCGAGCGACGACAAACGCTATGGTAGAGAGGCCGAGGTGTCAAAATGCCTTAACCATGGCGTACGGCTTGCTTGACTCGGGCGTCGGAGCCATAGACGCACTACCATGGGCAAATGGTCGTGTGTGCAAATGTGGCAGCTTTACGCCGTGGAGCCATGGTTAAGGGCCCTTCGTGCTCTCGGGTGATGGAAAACTCTATGGTGGAGAGGTGAGAGGCATCAAAATGGCTTAACCATGGCGTACGGTGCTTGAACCGGTGCCGAGAGCCGTAGGATGCACGATCCGGCCGTGCGCAAAGACAAGCCGTGTGTGCAATTATGGATGTTCTGAGTCGTGGAGCTATAGTTAAGGGCCGTTCAGGCTCTTGGGTGATGACAAACATTGTGGTGGTGGGGCCAGAGGTGTCAAAACGCCTTAACCATGGCATACGGTCGTGCTTGACCTAGTGTCGAGAGCCAGTAGGACACGTAGGAACCGGCCAGGCGGTAGCATAGTCGTGTGTGCAAATATGGCGCCTCTAGAGCGGAGCCATGGTTAAGGGCCATTCGGGTTCTTGGGCGGCAACAAACGCCGTGGGAGAGGCTAGAGTGTCAAAATGCCTTAACCATAGTGCATGGGCGTGCTTGACTTGGTGCGAGGAGCCGTAGGATGCGTTGGAACCGACGTGCGGCAAAGAAAAGTCGTGTGTGCAAATATGGCAGCTTCCGGGAGCCGTGGAGCCGAGGTTAAGGGCCGTTCAAGCTCTTGAGTGATGGCAAACGCTATGGTAGAGAGGCCAGAGGTGTCAAAATGCCTTAACCATGGCGTATGGGCATGCTTGACTCAGCCGGAGCCATAAAATGCGTTGAACCGACCGTGGGGCAAAGATGGTCGAGTGTGCAAATATGGCAGTTTTGGAGCCGTGGAGGCATGGTTAAGGGCCCTTCGCTCTTAGGTGATGGAAAAACTCTATGGTGGAGAGGTGAGAGGCATCAAAATGGCTTAACCATGGCGTACAGCGTGCTTGACCCGGCGCCGAGAGCCATAGGATGCACAGGATCCGACCGTGCGCAAAGACAACCGTGTGTGCAATTATGGATGTTCTGGAGTCGTGGAGCTATAGTTAAGGGCCGTTCGTGCCTCCGGGTGATGACAAACATTGTGGTGGTGAGGCCAGAGGCATCAAAATGCCTTAACCATGGCATACGGTCATGCTTGACCTAGTGTCAAGAGCTATAGGACACGCACGAACCGGGCCGGCGGTAGCATATTCGTGTGTGCAAATATGGCGCTCTAGAGCCGTGAGCCATGGTTAAGGGCCATTCAGGTTCTCAGGCGGCAACAAACGCCGTGGTGGAGAGGCTAGAGGTGTCAAAATGCCTTAACCATGGCGTACGGGCATGCTTGACTCAGTGCCAGGAGCCATAGGATGCGCTGAACCGACCGTGCGGGCAACAAAGATGGTCGTGTGTGTGCAAATATGGCGCTTGAGCCGTGAGCCAAGGTTAAGGGCCGTTCGGGCTCTCGAGCGATGGCAAACGCTATGGTAGAGAGGCCAGAGGTGTCAAAATGCCTTAACCATGGCGTACGGCATGCTTGACTCCAAGCCGAGAGCCATAGGATGCGTTGAACCGACCGTGCAAAGATGGTCGTGTGTGCAAATATGGCGCTTTTGCAGCCGTGGAGCCATGGTTAAGGGCCCTTCAGCTCACGGGTGATGAAAACTCTATGGTGGAGAGGTGAGAGGCATCAAAATGGCTTAACCATGGCGTACGGCGTGCTTGACCCGGTGCCGAGAGCCGTAGGATGCACAGATCCGCCGCGCGGCAGCACAGCCGTGTGTGCAATTATGGATGTTCTGAGTCGTGGAGCTATAGTTAAGGGCCGTTCGGGCTTCGGTGATGACAAATATTGTGGTGGTGAGGCCAGAGGTGTCAAAACGCCTTAACCATGGCATACGGTCGTGCTTGACCTAGTGTCGAGAGCTATAGGACATGCAGAACCGGGCCGTGCGGTAGCATAGTCGTGTGTGCAAATATGGCGCTTCTAGAGCCGTGGAGCCATGGTTAAGGGCCATTCGGGTTCTCGGGCGACAACAAACGCCGTGGTGGAGAGGCCAAAGGTGTTAAAACGCCTTAACCATGGTGCATGGGCGTGCTTGACTTGGTGCGAGGAGCCGTAGGACGATAGGAACCGACCGTGCGGCAAAGAAAGTCGTGTGTGCAAATATGGCGCTGGAGCCGTGGAGCCGAGGTTAAGGGCCGTTCGTGGTCTCGAGCGACAACAAACACTATGGTAGAGAGGCCGAGGTGTCAAATGCCTTAACCATGGCGTACGGGCTTGCTTGACTCATGCCGGAGCCATAGGATGTGTTGAACCGACCATGCGGCAAAGCACGGTCGTGTGTGCAAATGTGGCGCTTTGGAGCCGTGAGCCATGGTTAAGGGCCCTTCGTGCTCTCGTGATGGAAAACTCTATGGTGGAGAGGTGAGAGGCATCAAAATGGCTTAACCATGGCGTACGGGTGTGCTTGAACCGGTGCCGAGAGCCGTAGGATGCACAGATCCGGCCGTGCGCAAAGACAAGCCGTGTGTGCAATTATGGATGTTCTGGAGTCATGGAGCTATAGTTAAGGGCCGTTCGGCTCTCGGGCGATGACAAACATTGCGGTGGTGGGGGCCGTAGGTGTCAAAACGCCTTTAACCATGGCATACGGCGTGCTTGACCTAGTGTCGAGAGCTATAGGACACGTGCAGGAACCTGGCCGGCGGTAGCATAGTCGTGTGTGCAAATATGGCAGGCTTCTAGAGCGGTGGAGCCATGGTTAAGGGCCATTCGGTTCTCGGGTGGCAACAAATGCCGTGGTCGAGAGGCCAAAAAGTCAAAATGCCTTAACCATAGTGCATGGGCGTGCTTGACTTGGTGCGAGGAGCCGTAGATGCGCAGGAACCGACAGCCGCGGCAAGAAAAGTCGTGTGTGCAAATATGGCAGTTCTAGAGCCGTGGAGCCGAGGTTAAGTGCCGTTCAGGCTCTCGAGTGATGGCAAACGCTATGGTAGAGAGGCTGAGGTGTCAAAATGCCTTAACCATGGCGTACAGTGCATGCTTGACTCGTGAGCCGGAGCCATAAAATGCGTTGAACCGACCGTGCGGCGCATGGTCGAGTGTGCAAATATGGCGCTTTGGAGCCGGAGGCATGGTTAAAGGCCCTTCGTGCTCTCGAGCGATGGCAAACGCTATGGTGGAGAGGTGAGAGGCATCAAAATGGCTTAACCATGGCGCATGGCGTGCTTAGGACCCGGTGCCGAGAGCCAAATATGGGCGCTGGCACAGGATCCGTGGTTAAGGGCCGTGCATGGTGATGAAAAACTCATGGAGAGGTGAGAGGCATCAAATGGCTTAACCATGGTGTACGTGCTTGACAATTATGGATGTTCTGGAGTCGTGAGCAATTATGGATGTTATGTCGTGGAGCTATAGTTAAGGGCCGTGCTCTCGGTGATGACAAACATTGTGGTGGTGAGGCCGAGGCATCAAAATACCTTAACCATGGCATACGGTCATGCTTGACCTAGTGTCGTCGAGTCAGAGGACACGTTTAGAACCGGCCAGGCGGTAGCATAGTCGTGTGTGCAAATATGGAAGTTCTAGAGCCGTGGAGCCATGGTTAAGGGCCATTCGGTTCTTGGGGCGGCAACAAACACCGTGGTTGAGAGGCCAGAGGTGTCAAAATGCCTTAACCATAGTGCATGGGCGTGCTTGACTTGGTGCGAGGAGCCGTAGGATGCACAGGAACCGCTGCGCAAGAAATTCGTGTGTGCAAATATGGCAAGCCTGAGCCATGGAGCCGAGGTTAAGTGCCGTCGTGCTGCTCGAGTGATGGCAAATGCTATGGTAGAGGCCAGAGGTGTCAAAATGCCTTAACCATGGCTGACAGTATGCTTGACTCAGGAGCTCAGAGCCATAAAATGCGTTTGAACCGATCGCGCAAAGATGGTCGAGTGTGCAAATATGGCAGTTTTGGAGCCGTGAGGTATGGTTAAGGGCCCTTTCAGCTCTCGTGTGATGGAAAACTCTATGGTGGAGAGTGTGAGAGGCATCAAAATGGCTTAACCATGGCATACATGCGTGCTTGACCCGGTGCCGAGAGCCATAGGATGCATGTGATCCGACCGTGCGGCAAAGACAGCGTGAGTGCAATTATGGATGTTCGGAGTCGGGAGCCAGTAGTTAAGGGCCATTCGTGCTCTCGCTGATGACAAACATTGTGGTGGTGAGGCCGCAGGCATCAAAATGCCTTAACCATGGCATACTCTGGTCATGCTTGACCTAGTGTCAAGAGCTGTAGGACACGCACGAACCGGTCAGTGCGGTAGCATATTTGTGTTGTGCAAATATGGCGCTTCTAGAGCCGGGAGCCATGGTTAAGGGCCATTCGGTGTTCTCAGCGGCAACAAACGCTGTGGTGGAGAGGCTAGAGGTGTCAAAATGCCTTAACCATGGCGTACGGCATGCTTGACTCGCGCCAGAGCCATAGGATGCGTTGAACCGACCGTGAGGCAAACATGGTCGTGTGTGCAAATATGGCAGCTTCCGGAGCCGTGGGAGCCAAGGTTAAGGGCCGCTCGTGCTCTCGAGCGATGGCAAACGCTATGGTAGAGAGGCCGTAGGTGTCAAAATGCCTTAACCATGGCGTACGGGCATGCTTGACTCCTGCCAAGAGCCATAGATGTGTTGGAACCACCGTGCGGCAAAGATGGTCGTGTGTGCAAATATGGCGCTTTGGGTACTCGTGAGCCATGGGTTAAGGGCCTTCGGTGCTCTCGGGTGATGAAAACTCTATGGTGGAGAGGTGAGAGGCATCAAAATGGCTTAACCATGGCGCACGGCATGCTTTGACCCGGTGCCGAGAGAGCCGTAGGATGCATGTGATCCGGCCGTGCAAGGGCAAAGACAAATGTGTGTGCAATTATGGATGTTCTAGAGTCGTGGAGCTATAGTTAAGGGCCGTCTGTGCCTCGGTGATGACAAGTATTGTGATGGTGGAGGCCGAGAGGCGTCAAAACGCTTTCACCATGGCATACTTCTGGCCGTGCTTGACCTAGTGTCGAGAGCTATAGGACATGCAAATGAACTCGGCGTGCGGTAGCATAGTCGTGTGTGCAAATATGGCGCTTCTAGAAATGTGGGAGCCATGGTTAAGGGCCATTCGGGTCCTCTGCGGTAATAAACGCTGTGGTGGAGAGGCCAAAGGTGTTAAAATGCCTTAACCATGGTGCATGGGTGTGCCCGACTTGGTGCGAAGAACCGTAGGACGCATAGGAACCGGGGCCGTGCGCAGCAAAGTCGTGTGTGCAAATATGGCAGTTCTCCGGGAGCCGTGAGCCGAGGTTAAGGGCCGCTTAGGCTCGAGCGACGACAAACGCTATGGTAGAGAGGCCGAGGGTGTCAAAAATGCCTTAACCATGGCGTACGGGCTTGCTTGACTCGGCCGGAGCCATAGGACGCGTTGGAACCGACCATGTGGCAGCATGGTCGTGTGCAAATGTGGCAGCTTTATCGCCGTGGAGCCATGGTTAAGGGCCTTTAGGCTCTCGTGTGATGGAAAACTCTATGGTGGAGAGGTGAGAGGCATCAAAATGGCTTAACCATGGCGTACGGGTGTGCTTGAACCGTTGCCGAGCCGAGATGCACAGGATCTCGTCGCTCACGCACAGCCGTGTGTGCAATTATGGATGTTCCGGAGTCGTGGAGCTATAGTTAAGGGCCGTCAGTTTCGGTGATGACAAACATTGTGGTGGTGGGGCCGCAGGTGTCAAAACGCCTTAACTACAGCACACTTTGTCGTGTTTTTGATCAGTGTTGAGAGCTTCAGTATTAATGAGAACCTGCCTGCAAGGGTAGCATAGTCGTGTGTGCAAATATGGCAGCTCTAGAGCTGTGGAGCCATGGTTAAGGCCATCTGGCCCTGCGGCAACAAACACCGTGGTCGAGGAGGCCAGCTGTGTCAAACACCTTAACCATAGTGCATGGCCATGTTTGAC